>PVIU01011480.1:0-64615 GCA_004026605.1 Ondatra zibethicus | reverse complement strand
TTTCCTCCCCTCCATCCTCACTGCACTCCCAATCCTCTCAGTATCTCACCATACAATGGTCCCCAGTCTCCTCCCCTCCATCCTCACTGCACTCCCCATCCTCCCAGCATCTCATCCTTACACTGGTCCCCAGTCTCCTCCCCTCCATCCTCACTGCACTCCCCATCCTCCCAGCATCTCATCCTTACACTGGCCCCCAGTTTCCTCCCCTCCATCCTCACTGCACTCCCAATCCTCTCAGTATCTCATCCTTACACTGGTCCCTAGTTTCCTCCCCTCCATCCTCACTGCACTCCCAATCCTCTCAGTATCTCACCATACAATGGCCCCCAGTTTCCTCCCCTCCATCCTCACTGCACTCCTAATCCTCTCAGTATCTCATCCTTACACTGGTCCCTAGTTTCCTCCCTTCTATCCTCACTGCACTCCCTACCTCTAAGGCTGAGCGAGGGCTGTATAGAACAAACTATCCTTCCTCCTGGTAAGGGAATGGCAACCCTGACCATCATTTTCCTGTTTCACAGAAATCAAAGCCAGGAAACAAAATGTAATTTTAGGTGAAGACAGAGGAAAAAATGACTCTCTCTAAAATGCCACTTATGTATGATAAATGTGTCTTTACGAAGGGCACTACACTTCAAAAGAGAACAAAATTGATGTGAATGTGGAAGAAATAAAAGGGCATCTTAAGAACAGAAACATAAAATTGTTCCAGGTTTTCAAAACCAAAATGAAAACCCTATTTTTCATTTACATAATTAAGAAAAAAGGAAATCCATTACAGAGCAATTAAAACAAATGTGATATGCTTATATGCTTCAAGTCATTTCTAGACAAGTATATAAAATATGTTATATATTATAACTTAATTCTTTCTGAATTTTTTTCTCCAAACTCTTCAGCTGATTTGTCACCCCCTCTGTGCTCCAGGGTAGCCCATTTTACTAACCCTAGGTTCCAACTAGTGTTCGTAATGGGGACCTCAGTTTTTGGTCTATTCGTTCAATTTCTGTCTTTTTTGAAAGATATTTCTCTTTGAAACTATCTAATCACTTTATTATTGATAAACACTTAACTACTTTATTCATAATATTAAATTTATTATTGATAAACACTTAAGTATTTTTTTCACAATATTAATCTTCAGAAATAAGAAATCTGAAGACCAAAAAAGACTTTTTCTAGATTTTTCTCCTTACTTCCCTTCGTCCCCCCTCAGGCCTATATTTTTCTATTTTAGAGTACCAGAAGTTACAAATGTTTTTGAGAAATGATTGTATCTAACCACAGAGCATCATAGGAAAATGACTATGCATAAAAATGGCCTATATGGCATAAATCCAGAAGTTCTTTCATCAAAAATCTTCTCTAATGTGTTGTATGGTCTTGAATTCCTACTACGAAGGAGTGTGACACTTTGGGTAGGAGCTGCAGATCTGCGGTTGAAACAAACTCGTGTAAAAGGTAACACCCCACTCCCCACTTAAGCTCCCATGGCTTCCCTTCTGGCTACCAAATAAATTCTCAAATTTCCAAAGTCCACTCCACCTTTCCAACATTGTCCCCACTGCCACCATTTGACAGGACCACAGTGCTTCTGAGTTCTGAGGATGCCCAGTGCATCCTTCCTGTTCCCAAGGTTCTCTCTCTGCTCCATCCTGCTTGGTAACACTTCTGTTCTACCTTAGTTTGTTGGCTCCCTTTCTCACTGTTGTTACAAAAGCAAATTAAGCTTCCCCAGCTGCTGGGAATTCCTCTAGGTCGGTCCCTCTCTCCCTCCTTACCTCTCTCCCTTCCTATTTGCATGGATATTCTCTCGCATGTATGTCTGTGTGCCGCCTACCTGCCTGGTGTCTGAAGAGGGCAAGAGAGTATCAGAGCCCCAGAGACTAGAGGAAGAAGGGGCTTCTTCCAGCTCACAGTGTGAGGGTAGAGTCCATCATGGCAAGTTAGCCTTCAGCCAGAGCAGCTCTAGCTGAGGCAGCACCAGTGTGAGTTGTCTGGTCACGGAGCCTTGTCTCCTAGGTGATTCTAAATCCAGTTAAGATGGCAATCAAGACTCACCATCATACATGGTTCTAATTATATATACACACAAATAAGTGTATATATATGCATGCACCTACGCGCACATATATTTATACTTTTAATCTCTTGATTTAGTGAGAACTCCTCTGCTTTGAAGTAACAGAGCCAGCACTGGCAAGATGGCCCAGCAGGTAGAGGAACGTGCCATCAACCCGAGAATCCTGAGTTTGATCCCAATACTCATATGAGAGAAGGAGAGAACCAGCTCCTACAAGTTGTCCTCTGGCCCTCACATGCAGGCCATGACACATCTGTGCATGTGCGCACACACACAGACACTAAATAATCATAATAAAACTTTAGATAGTAATTTTTAAAAAGTAACAGTCTTCTTTGTTCATTCATTTCACGAATATTTATTTAGCGCCTGCTGTGTGCCAGGTTCTAGGAGTTGGGATGTCACAGTGAAAAAAAATCAAAGCAAAAGCAGGGAAGAGGGAATCAGCTCATAGGACTGGAAAGCTAGCTTCAGAGCCAGTTATAACTGGATCTAAGGATGTCATCAGAAATGACTCTCCCATCTCTCCTCTCAAGAGACATGTCTCTTAACTCTACTTTTGTGGAGAATGCTTTGCTCCTTGTCAGGATTTCTTCACAGAATGACTGAAATGGCCACAGTCGCCATGATGCTGCAACTGTCAAGAGCCAAGTAAAGAAAAATGGGTTTTTCCTAGCAAAAGGGCATTTTAGGACTTGCTGCATGTGAAGTGAGACAGGAATAGTGTGAACTACTTCACAAGTCTACCAGTCACGTTCCTGTGTGTCACACAGCTTCTAGTCCTCTGGAAGATGTCTCTAGCTGCCACACAACCAGTTACACCAAAACTTAGTGTCTTAAAACCAGAAAGCCCTGGGCAGCGGCTTGGCTAGCAGAATGGGTTGGCTTGCTTAGTGGCCTGGATGTGAGCTCTAGGATCCAACTCCTGTAAGCTATCCTCTGACCTCAACATACAGGCTGTGACACACTCATACACACACACACACATACATTCACACAGCGCGGGGGGGAGTGGAGAGAGAGAGAGGGAGGGAGGGAAGGAAGAGGGAGGGAAGAGAGAGAGAGAGGGAGGGAGGGAGGGAGGAAGGAAGGGAGGGAGGGAGGGGAGAAGGAAGAAGGGAAGGGAGAGGGAGGGAGGCAGGGAGGAGAGAGAGCTCAGTTGGTAGAGGGTGTCCATGAAGCCCTAGAATTCTGGTGAGATCAGCCACTCATCAATGCAAAGAGTCTCAACCAAGCTTCTCCACCACAGGTAAAAGGAGAAGACATTGGCTGAGCTTTTAAAATAAAATAGTTGGCTCCATTGAAATAACAAACCATAAGCCAATAATTTATGAATAACATTTATAGACATTTCAAAGGGTGCAGGATGGAGGAAATCATTAATAAGTTATGAGCACTTAGTTACAAGTCAACATCTGCTTCAGCCTTCCCAACTGCTAGGAATTCCTCTAGGTTCCTCCTTCCTTCCTTCCTTCCTTCCTTCCTTCCTTCCTTCCTTCCTTCCTTCCTTCCTTCCTTCCTCTCTCCCTCCCATCTTCCTCCCTATGTGTATGGATGTTCTGCATGTGTGCCACATACCTGCCTGGTGTCTGAAAAAGGACAAGGGAGCATCAGAGTCCCAGAGACTAGAATTACATTTGTGAGTCCCCATATGGGATCTGAGAATCAAACCTTGATCCTCTGCAAGAGCAGCAGTGTTGGTTTCTGTTTGTTTTGCTTTGATTTTTTTTTTTTTTTTTTTTGAGACAGTCTCACTATGGAGCCCTGGCTACTCTGGAATTCACTCTGTAGACCAGGCTGACCTCGAACTCACAAAGACTGGCCCACCTCTGCCTCCCAAGTACCAGGATTAAAGGTGTGCACCACCACACCCAGCTCAGCCAGTGATCTCACTCACTAAGCCATCTCTCTAGCCCCAAAGGAAATAACCTTTTTTTTTTACATTTTTCTTTTACTTTTGAGATTATAATTACATTATCTCTCCCTTCCCTTTACCTCCTCCAAACCCTTCTATATATCCCTACTTGTTCACTTTCTTGGCCTCTTTTTTAAAAAGTTGTTGTTATGGTGGTGGTGCACACCTTTAACCCCAGCACTAGGGATGCAGAGGCAGATGGATCTCTGTGAGTTCAAGGCCAGCCTGGTCTACAGAGTGAGTTCCAGGACAACCAGGACTGCTACGTAGAGAAACTCTATCTTGAAAAACAAACAAAAAAGTTGTTGTTGTATGTATATGTATATACATATCTATTTCTAATATAACCTGCTCACCTGAGTAACAGTATTCATGAATTTTTCAGGGCTGACCATTTGGTGTTGGGTAGCCAACTGATATGCTCTTCCCTGAAGAAGACCATTTCTCCTGCTCTCAGCATTCCTTAGTATAGGGTGAGACCTCTTGGATTTTCCACTGCCCACTTTGGCATGTCCATCATTCAGCTCATGTTTAGATAGTCATGTTGGTGGGACATCATGAGTGTAAAATACTTTATGGTATAGACTTTATAGGTATAGCTTCTGATACTACTATCTCACAGAAATCTTCCTGCTCCTCTGGGTCCTACAACCTTTCTGCCTGCTGCTTCTGAAATGTTCCCAGCCTTAGGTGAGGGAGTATTTTGTAGATGTATCTGTTGAGATTGGGCTCCACAACTCTGCATTTTGATTGGCTGTGGTTTTCTGTAATGGCCTCGCCTGTTGCAAAGAGAAGTTTTCTTGATGAATGAGGACCACACTTACCTCTGGGTTTAAGGGCAAATGTGAAGCGATGGTTATAGGTTCTCCTCCAACATCCATGGCTTCACTGCCCTGTGGAGTTGGTTGGGCTTCCAGTACCAGGCATGGTTTCCCTCTTGTTGAGAGGGTTTTAAGTTCAGTTTGAAAGCTGTTGGTTACCGCCATGGTATGCGTGCCACTACCACACCCTTAGGATATCATGTTATGTAATCCTTGGCTGTCATTGCTGGATAGGACTGTTGGTTGCTTCCCTCCTCTGGAAGCTTGCACAGCACCTTCTGGTATCATGAAAGCTGGTCCTAGGGAGGAGATTTCAGGTCAGTTCCACCTCAGGAGCCTCTGGGTGAAGTACATGGTGTCTTCAACAATAGGGACCAAACTTCAGCCTCTGGGGACAACCTGGGACAATAATAATAGACTGTATGTTTGAGGAGTCTTTTAGAAAACCTTTGACAATAATTCAAAAGAGGGCTTCTCTCCGTCCTCTTGCCTCCATGGGCACTAGGCACACACTTGATGTACAGACACTTATACACATATAATACTAAAACATATTTTTTTGGGAAAAAAAGAGGTTTTCTCATGCCTGGTATAGGGGTTCTTGTAGGTGGTTCTTGGTGCTTGAGGGAGCATGGTAAGCCCATAAGAGAAAATTTTATTTAAACTACATACATATATTTATACAAAGAATTTTATGTAGGGTTTATAAAGATAAATAGTAGTCCCCTCTCTATTGATCCCCAGCCCGCATACTCTGGCAATGGTCCCTTTTTACTTCGTTGGTTTCTGTAGTTACTCCAGGATACAGACTCCCATCTAAAGATTTGCAGCTAGGAGCCTCAGATGAAAGAGAATGTGTGATATTTGTCTTTCTGGGTCAGGATTACCTCATTCAATATAATCTTTGTTAGTTCCATCTATTTATCAGACTAGACCCTGGAGAACATAAAACATTTTTAAGAGATACTTACCAGAGGTCAGATAAGTTTCACTTGAGAGATTATAATAAAAATTATTTTAGCCCCTGAATGTAGATGACAATGGTGTGGCTTGGGCAGTATGTGGAGCCACTGGATCTAACCCTAATATATGAACTGACTTTGTGGAGCCCACTCTCTATGGCGAGATAGAGCCTTGCTCAGCATGGGGCGGGGAGGGGGGATGAGGTAATTGAACAGGCTTATTTAAATTTCCAGGGGAGGCCTTACTCTCTTTGAGGAATGGATGGGGTGGAGTGGGGGAGAGTTAGGGGGGAGCAGGAGGACAGGAGGGAGGGAGAACTGGGATTGGTATGTAAAAAAAAATAAAGTATCGTACAATAAAAAATTATTTTATATGTATGATCACAGTTAGGATCATGGGTTCAAATCCTGTGCTACTACTTCCTATGACCTTGGATAAATAACCTACCTGTGCCTCTTCATCTGAGGAAGGATCATGGGGTTGCTGACAGAATAAAGCGTGCTAACTATCCAGAGCATGGAGAAGTGCCTGGCCCATGGCAAGCATGGCTTAATGTTGGTTGATCACATGTCTGGGGTGAAGGTGGTCTATGATGAGCTTAGTTTTCTCATGACTTTGAGTTTTTCTCTTTGTGACATTTCAAGGGAGTAAAATTGCCATTGTGCTCTTTATTCAGCCTCATAAAATGTGAAGAATTTCCACACAGAACCTTTCGTGGATGCCTCATGATCCAAATGAAATTGGGTAACAAAAAACTAAATATAGTTCTCAACGGGTCATTCTGTTCAGTATGATGAGCTTTAGAGTACTGATCAATCCTCATAGGAGAATTAAGATATTTTAGATCATCTTCAAATTAGTTGAACATTACGTATCTATGCACATGTGAACGGGAGGTTGTTTGATTTTAAGACAGGATCTTACTTTGCAGCCCTGTCTGGCCTGGATCTCTCTTTGAGCATGGCAGGCTCATGATTTTATAGACATTGCTGTGTAGATGCTCTACAATGATAAGCTAAATGATTGTGTAGTCAGAGCTCACAGAGGGAGAATGTCAGAAATGATATCGAGGCAGGTATTCATCGGTATGGGCTTCCAAAGTGTAAGCATGAACCAAAACCGAACAGAATACTCTGGAGAAACAGCAAACCTTCCATCTATCTCTAGTATTCAGCCATGAAGACTGCCAGGCTAAAACTTAAAGAGACAGAAAAATACCCATAAGAGTATTAAAGAACATTCTAAAAAACAGGATAATTATATCAGTAATGTGATCCAAACCATTTCCATATGAACTCTTTAGATTCTGAAGAACAGAGACCCACTTGAACCAGCCCAGGTAAAAGAATAAACATTGATTGAACAATGGAGACAGTATCCAGAAAATCCAGGAGCAGAAACCTGATAGAGCTGAATCGAAGGAAGGAAATTGAGGATGAGTGAAGTGTGTTCAAGTCCTCGTCTAAATGATGAGTATGCAGTGTCTTGATGAATAAAGCCAAAGGCCAGACTTCAAGATAATCCTTAAAAATTTAATAACAAGACCAGTTAGGTGACTCAGCATTGACCCTATTACCTGATGACCTGAGTTAAATCCCCAGATCCTACAGAAGGAGTAAACCCATGCCTGAAAGTTATCCCCCGACCGCTACTTGCATTCACACTGTAGTGTGCACACATGCACACACAATTGAAAAAAAAAAGAGTCAACAAAGTTAATCAACAGAAGAGCTAACAGTAGTTGGATTAAAAATTAGGAGAAGCCAGTGGCCAGGGCCAAGCCCAGGGAAATAGAGATAGGAAGATTAGGAGTTCAAGATCATCCTCAGCTACATAGAGAGTTTGAAACCAACTTGAGCAATGTAGACACAAACCTGTCTCCAAACAAATAAACAGAAAATAAAAATAGCATAATACTCATTATTTGATAATGGGATATATCAGTGGATATTTAAAGTAACCAAGCAAATGTTAGCAAGACCATACATGTATTGTTTAGAAACAGAAAAACTGAGAATGTGGTAGCAGGCATATATAGCCCCAGCTACTGGGGTGGTTGATGCAGAGATCACAAATTCCAGGTCCACCTGAGCAATGCAGTAAGACCTTATCTCAAATTTAAAAAAAAAAATTTAAGAGCTAATGATGACATACCTCAGGAGTAGGACGCTTGTCCAGCATGTGAAAGGCCATGCAGAATAAAGTTAGTTGCCTGTAGGAAATGGAAGTGGGTAAGACAGGGTACATATATGGCTTTTTTTGTTTGTTTGTTTTGGTTTTGGTTTTTCAAGACAAGGTTTCTCTTTAGCTTTGGAGCCTGTCCTGAAACTAACTCTGTAGACCAGGCTGGCCTTGAACTCACAGAGATCAGCCTCCCGAGTGCTGAGATTAAAAGCATGCACCACCACCGCCCAGATATGTGGCTTTCTGCACGATGGTTGTGTTGTATTTTTTTCATGTATCACTTGAGTGGAAGAATTTATAATGAAATAGCTGATTGTGTTAGAGATACCCTGTCCCCAGATGTCTCCCAAAGACATTTATGTCTGTATGCAAAGTTGAGGCATTTACCTATGTCTAACTTAACTCCTTCAGGCCAGAACACCTTGGGAAGAAGGGGACTGGCGTGGGCTAGTAAGATCTAACAGAATTCTTTCATTCTCCTGTTATCTCTCCACTGTCACTAGCAATGCTGACTGAGTATTGGCAAAAGTGGGAAGCTTCTATTTTTATTTAAAAATCACATCCTTCTCCAAAGACAGCACGGTAAAATTGTTTCTCATTTGCATTTAGTAACTGCATTCTTCTTTAAATATGAATGGCTTTTAAATAACAACAAAACACTATTTAAAAATATACTGCCCTTTCTCACCACCTATATGAACCCCAATGAACGTATATTAACATACCAATAAGTAACTTTGGTGCATCAAATTTTTTATAAATTTAATACCTTTTTCTGCCTTTGTTTAATGCATATTTAATTTGGAAAGCTGTGAAATAATAAGTAATTAGGATGCTACAAGAACACATATTGACATGCAGTTTTAAAGACTGAGAAAGGTACCTTGTGCTTGCAGCGAGTTTATAATTTAAACACAATGAGAAATTCTAAGGTTGCCAATCAAACACTCATCAGCAGATAGAAGGCAAGGAGAATCCCATTTCCTCCGGGCACATATGCAAAGGAGATGCTAAAAATAGCACAAGCCAGGTTTGGCAGGTCTTGTTTAGGAAAAATTCCAAGCGCATCTTAAATGAGCTGGCGAAGGACATAAGTTTTCCTCCACAGAAAACAGAAGCATAACCGGTCTGAGGCTCAGGTTTGGGAAGGATGGGCAGGATGGTGAGGGCAGGGGACCTTCAAGAGAGGAGCAAATGGTAGGGCCAGGAAGCTTGAATGTCAGGTCTTCAGCCTTTCTCTCACCATCTTTTCCATTATTTGAGCTGTGTTACAGTATCTCCCCTCCTGGTTTACAAACACTTACACCTTCTCCGGGTGCAGAAAATATCCAGTCTAAGCAATAGGGACGTAACGGCTACCCACATGGAGGGATGGGGACAATTCAAGAGAGAGATGGTGGAGTCACGAAGCACTGTGAGTCACCACGCTCTGCCGCAGCGACTTTTAAAACATGCACACCCCAACACACCAAGATGCAATTCACTTTTCCTGGCAAAGACTTTGGCCAAATTTAAAAGAGAAATTTTAAGCATCCTTCCAGTAACCTGTTCCCATCTCCACTCTGCCTCACAGAGGAAATCTTTAGGCCAGTGGATCTCAAATTTTAACATGCTTAGGAATTTTCTGAACCTGCTGTGGTGGCTCAGTCCCAGTTCTTGAGAGGCTACGTCAGGAAAATTGCCATGAGCTTGAGGCCAGACCTAGTTACGCAGCAAGGCCACAGGGTGAGATTCTACCTCAAACCGCAAGAGGGGGGTGGGGGAGCTAGTCTGATGGCTGTGACTCAGTGGATAAAGCACTTGTCATACAAACACGAGGACCAGAGTTCGTTTCCCTAAAACGTGAAGACATGGCAGTCCAGAACAGAGAGACCAACAGTGAGCAGATTTCCTCAGAGCAAGCTAGCTAACCAGACTAGCCTTAATAGCAAGCACTGGGCTCAGTGAGAGATCCTATCTCAATATATAAGATTGAGAGTGATGGAGGAAGACCCCTGATAATGACCTCAGGCCACCATGAGCTTACACACCATATACACACATACTCGAACTCATACCCATATGTGTATCAACACACATACACCACAAACATATATATAACATATTATATATATATATATGCATAAGGAATTCCAGGACAGCAGGACAGCCAGGACTAGGTACAGAGAGATTCTGGAGATTGGGGGAGGGGGAGACTGAATGCTATATGGTTTGTTTATTTTTAGATTAATTTTATTCTTATACTGCATGAGTGTTTTGCCTGCATGCACTTATGTACACCATGAGTTTGCCTGGTACCCACAGAGGTAAGAAATGGGCATTTGATCTCCTGGAACTGGCGTTATAAGCAGTTGTGAACCACCATGTGAAGGCTGGGTCCTTTACAAGAGCAGCCAGTGCTCTTAACCACTAAGCTAGCTTCCAACTTCTGAATGCCGTGTGTTTTGCTCATAAAAATTGACAAATAAGCCAGGTGGTGGTGGTGGCGGCACACACCTTTAATCCCAGCACTTGTGAGGCAGAGGCAAGCAGATCTCTGTGAGTTCGAGGCCAGCCTAGTCTACAGAGCGAGTTCCAGGACTGGCTCTATAGCTACTGAGAAACTCTGCTTGAAAAAAAAAATAGACAGTTAAGTATATACTATAGTAGAACAAACAAAAATCCAGTGAATTGACTAGATGAAGCCTTTGGGGTATTTGTTAAACCAAAACCTAGATAGTAGCCATAGGAAAAACAAACAAAACAACAACAACAAAGACACCAGAGTCTTAGGATCCTGCTTAAGTAAAAGTGGCAAGGAAGGAACCAAATGTCACAAGCAAGTGAAGCGAACGGACTTTGCATTATGATGCTCAGCCAGGCAAATGCAGTGTACAGGCAAAGGCATGTCCCCTTCAATGTATGTGTCATACAATGGGCCCTACATCCACAGGTCCTGTAGAGTCAACCAAGTAGAGGTCAAAAATAGTTTTTAGTACCACCTATCCTGAACATGTACATATTCTTTTTTACTGTCATTTTTCATTAGGCAATTGTCTGTTATGGTTCCAGCTGCTGTGATGAAACACCATGATCAAAGCAACTGGGCAGTAAAGGGTTTATTTGGCTTACTCTTCCACATTGCTGTTCATCATTGAAAGAAGTCAGGAACTGAATCAAGAAAGAAACTGATGCAGAGGCCATGGAGGGATACTGCTTACTGGCTTGCTTGGCCTGCTTTCTTAAAGAACCCAGGATCACTCACAATTGGCTGGACCCTTCCACGTCAATCACTAATTAAGAAAATGATCTACAGGCTTGCCTGCAGCCCAATCTTAGGGAGGCATTTTCTCATTTGGCGTTCCCTTCTGTCAGACGACTCTAGCCTGTGTCAACTTGACGTAAAACTAACTAGCCTGTACAGCAATAAAGTTCAACTACTTATACAGCACTTCCAATATGTTCAGTATTTTACGAAACCTAAAGGGGATTTAAAATGTGAGAGACAAGATGCATAGGTTTTATGGAAGTGCTTTGCCATTTGGATGAGGAGCAGAGGCAGATGAGGATTTCAGAAGCCACGGAGGTGGGAGGTAGGCTGGAAGTCTGAGAACAAATCCTCAGAAGATGCCAAATAAATCTGTATTTTTTTAAAACTAAATCTCAATACAATTTTGAAGTAAGATTATTTATTACATATTTCAGATATTGGGTATACTGAATATTTTATACTGAGATACACCATGCTCAGTATCCTAGGAAATTAATTACCTGAGAGAATTCCTAGAGGATTGTGGATATTACAAGGATGCATTTTAATATACATCTGCTATTTCTCCCGCTAGCATTTGTTAGCTGACAAGGAACATCAAATATCAAAGGCCAGGGCAGGACAAATATAGCCCAGAAAAATTAATGTAGGACTAGAATTTGGGTCTAAGCTCAGGCTTGTGCCAAATCAGCACAGTGGTGCCTTACAGTGACCTTGACCTCAGGCCCAGGGTTCCTAGGGGTGGGTACTGAAGAGCAAAGGAAAAAGAGATAAAGACACTGTCAAGAATCAGCCAAAGTTCAAGGTAAGGAGAAGATGAACGAAGGGAAAGACAGGCAGATCCACCGCCAGTGTCCGTCTTCACCGTCTGACAGAGTTAAAGAGTTTGAACTCCACTGACTGGCTAGAGAAGACCCTTAAAACCAAGAGTGTTCCATTTCTATTCAATACAGTGACCAAGAGTTAACAGGTAACACTCAATGCCAATTTATTTATTTGACTTCAGATGTGAGTTTACAAAATGGAAAGTGGTCATGATGCGATCTGACATTCACAGGTGGGTCTTAGTGAAAGGAAAACTGAGGAACTCATGCATAGGACGGTAGTCAGGGATCTAAATGCATGGATCATAGTAGCAGCAGCAGCCACCGCTTTACGAGAAGACATTTTTGGTTAGTCACTTCTGTGGTACTGTGACTGAAAATCTGACATAATAAGTGAAGATTGTCAATTTTATTTTATATTAACCCTGATATTTCAGTACAGAATCTTTGGCTCTAGTGACTCTGGGTCTATGGTGAAGCAAAACATCATGATGGCAGGCACGTGTGGAAGAAGAGGCTGTTCATCTTGCAGTGGGCAAGAAGCAGGGAAAAAGAGAAGAAATCAAGAGGCAGGAATAACCTTCAAAAGCAGGCATAACCTGCTTTCTCTAGCTAAGTCCCACCTCTGAAAGTCTGAACAACTCCCAACATGGCGCCACCAACACGGGACCAACTACGTATTTAACACATTTCCTATTCAGACAAAAACACATCGCAACTGAGTAGATAATACTTGCCCAATCAAAACGATTGGAAGATTCTCACTGCTAAGTAACCACTTTTCAGTCAACCTATGCACTTGGTCTGCTGGACCAGGGATCTAAAGACCTGAAAGAATGGGGCAGGCTACACTCTAGAGCTGTAGACAGCCTGACTTCAGTTTCAGTGCACTTTATACACAAAGATAACCAAGAAAGCAATGGCCCAGGGAAGGCTGCTTGAGTTCAGAAAGTCATGCTTGTAAAATCGTGATCAGAAAAACATGTAAATAAAAGTGAGTAAGCACATACTAAATATCAACAGAGAGCCCTTTCCCAGCACTTTCTCAGGACAGACCAGTCTAAACACTGTTGCCTGGCATGTACTATAGGTTATATCTTGGAAAGCATGGAAGCAAGGCAGAGGCTCATATCCAGATTCAGGGTACACTGACCAGATGGGGTTCTATAGCTATGTTCTGACATCCAACAAGAATGAGCACAGCTTATAAATTAAATATAAATGTTGTCACAGGAGGCATGAGATCACATCCAAGAACATTCCAGGGAACAAAATGCATCTGAGGTAAAAGACCCGCTGCCTTTTTTCCTGTAGCCTGCCTCTCTCGCAGTTCCCCAAGGCATTGTTCACCATGCGTCATTTTTCTGATTGTGTTCCAACAGACAAGCTACAAAAAAAAAAAAAATAATTGAAGAATCTCAAGAATGATACAGACATTCTTTCATGATTGGAGTTAACCTATCCTTCTTTACTTCGCAGCCAATCCCAAAATATTACTGGGTATTTATGTTGCCTCATCATAAGGTATGGATACAAAAGACTAAGTCTCCATCAAAACGATCTTCCTGTAACAGGATCTATTAACATCAACCAAGAAGCTGAGAGAATTCACCTAAATTTTCAAGTTAAGAACCAAATCTTTGTAATTTGATGTTCTTAGCTTTGGGAGTCTATTGGGAGGTTTGGAGTTTGTTGGTACTTTGCATCTGGTCTATAAAAGGTTGGCATTTACTACAACCCAAACTTCCATATTTTCCAAAGCAATGCCATCAGAAGAAATATACAATGTGAGTCACATACGTAATTCTAAATTTTCCAGAACCATAATGGAATAAGTAAAAGGAAACAGGCAAATTTAATATTAATTTAATTAACAATAACTAACTTAGAGGTGGGAGAAGGAGGGGCTGAGAAAGCAACAGAACGCCATGCTGGTGACTTAAGAGTGGACCGTGGTGGGGTAGAGGGTCACACTTTCACCTGTGCTGTGGTGTTGCTGAGATCTAGATCTGATGTTGCACTTGTCTCCACATATGAAGATAGTGCCAGGCGTGATCATTTACTGCTTTGCTCTTCCTTCTCCACTCACAGGAGACCCGTCGGAAGGCAGCTCAGCTGCCCACCTGGCCAGCTTCATGACTGATCCTGATGCCCAAGGTTTAGCCCACACACTGTCACAGGCTATTGGGGAATAGTATTTTAAGGTGTGTTGCTTTTGTTTATGCTGTATTTGTTTAACTCTGTGAAGCTGTGATTCTTTGCTTGTCTAACACACCTGATGGTCTAATAAAGAGCTGAACAGCCAATAGCGAGGCAGGAGCAAGGATAGGCAGGGCTGCAGAAAGAGAGGATAAGTAAAAGGAGAACTGAGGAAGAGGAAGAGAACAGGAGAGGAGGACGTCAGGGGCCAGCCACACAGCGAGCTACACAGCAAGCCACAGAGAAGGAAGTAAAGAAAGGTATACAGTATAGAGAAAGATAAAAGCCCAGAGGCAAAAGGTGTTTGGGATAATTTAAGAAAAGCTGGCAAGAAACAAGCCAAGCTAAGGTCAGCCATTCATAACTAAGGATTAGCCTCTGTGTGTGATTTATTTGGGCGGTGGGTTTCTCAAAAAGCCAAAAGAGTAAACCTTCACACAACAGCAGACAATAACCTCAGGAACCTGTACAGGATCTTTCTATCCCAAAAAGCATCCTCTATACTCCTCATGATGATGCCAAAAGTCCACAGAGTGTCTTTTGTAGGGGTGGAAGCGGTGGGGGTGGGGTGGGATTACAATGTTTCCCAAACTTCAACCCATTATTTCTGCCATTGGCTTTGCCTTGTCTATATATCACCTATACTTTTCTTCAATTAAATCCCCCCTTTTTTAATAAAATCATACATACAAAAGAATATGTATATAACTACTAAACAGTGGCATTTTCCATAAGTAAAAGTTCCCTTAAAAATAACCCCACCGTTAAATTTTAAATGACACACTTGTATTACCTCGTTTTGCCTGCATTTAGTGGTCCAATTACCACTAAGTGGGAAATACTAGGTCAGGGGACTTTCCCTCTAAACATGCTGCTAAAACATGAATCTAAGAGAGAAGATACCGAACACTCACAGGTTATTAACTATGAGCATCTCTTCAACAGGGGACCGCACCTAGATAAGGCTCTCATCCTCATTGTGCAGAAAAAAAACACAAATCACCTAAGAAGCAGTTTTAAAATCCGGGTCTGGTCTCACACAAGATTGAGGAAAGTAGGGTTGGACCTCGGTCTCTGTTTCTGAGTCAGACTCTTCAGGCGATTTGGATTATGAGTCAGCAAAGCAAACTTCAGGAGACTCTGGGAGGGCTAGCAATGTGGCTGTCTTAGTTACGGTTTCTATTGTTGCGACAAAACACAATGACCAAAAAGCAAGTAGGAGAGGAAAGGGTTTATTTGGCTTACTTCACACAGCTTGCTCAGCCTGCTTTTTTATAGAAAGAACCCAGGAACACCAGCCCAGGGGTGACAACACACGCCGTCGGCTGGGCCCTCCCTCATTGACCACTAATTAAGAAATGCCTTACAGCTGGATCACATGGAGGCATTTCCTCAACTGAGGCTCCTTCCTCTGATGACTCTAGCTTGTGCCAAGTTGACACACACAACCAGACAGTGCAATGGCTAGAAAGTAAAAGTGCCTCCCATCAAACCTGAAGACCTGAAACTAATCCCTGGAATCCACACGGTAGAAGGAGAGAATCGACTCCTGCAAGTCATCCTCTGACCTCCATGTGTACCGCATACATATACACATGCATATGTAGAGCTCTGTGTGTGTGTGTGTGTGTGTGTGTGTGAAAAATAAAAGAAACCTGGGGACACAGAGTGACAGGCCAGTAGCAGTAGGAGAGACAGGAAGCTATGCTCTGGAATCTCCTCTGGGATAGAAGCAGGACTCAGTAGAAAGGAAACGGGAGAGGGGGAAGGGGCAGGGACCTGAGGAGCAGTTAGTACCATCAGTGCTACTTTTCTGTGGATTGCAGCTCTCCAGACAAACACAACCTAGCACAGCAACCCATTCATTCCACATAAATGCAGCAACAAAACCACTCCTCCGTGGATAATTGTAAATAAACCACACAGCCCTAGATGGGATATTTCGGAGAGGGGTGCTTTCCTCCTCTTTCAGAAAAGATAAACAGGCCATGCATTTTTATCTTTAGGGTCCTGGGAGGCTATAAAAGTTTCCACTAATTCATGGAAAAATCTATGAAAAGTATAAGAGCTTTGTATAAAAAGGAGGGAGAGCGATTATAGATTGTTTCCCAGTAAAATGGAGTGAATCGGGACGGGCCTCATAGGGAATAAGATAATTCCTAACCAAAATCCTCCAGTACAGTCTTTTCTGTCCATAGAACAAGCCAGAGGCAGACCCCAGCAGGGGCCTGTCTAGAATTTAAGTTGCTTTCTGGTTCCCTCTGCGCTCACAACAATTATTGTAGATGACTGTGCAGTCAGTTTCTAAGACACCCTTCAATGGCTCTTGCCTTCATGTAATTTTTGCCTGTGTTACTCAGCTTTCTGTTACTATAGCAAAGACCTGAGGGCCAGCAACATGGCTCCGTGGGTAAAGCACTCGCCGCATAAGCCTCACAGCCTGAGTTCGATCCCCAGAACCCGCATAAAAGTAGAAAGAGAAAAGTGACTACATAAAATTGTCCTCTGACCTCTACATGCTCACCATTTCACACACACACACACACACACACACACACCACATACACACACACACATAAAATAATAACGATTTTTTTAAACCTTGAGAAACCAACCTATAATCAGGAAAGGTTTAAATGGCCCACCATTTAGAAGCTTCTGGATTGCTTTGGGTGAACGATGGTGCATCATGGCAGAAATAGATGGAGGAATAAAATTGCTCACCTTGTGGCCAGAAGGCAAAAAAGAAGGCAAGCCAAGGTTAGGTCCCTCAATCCCCTTCACAGTTGTACTCTGAGAGACTTGAAGTCCTCCCAGCAGGCTCTATTACCTAAACTCTCTGTCACTACCTAATGGTATCGTAAGCAAGCAATTTTTTTTTTCTGAGACAGAGTGCCTCTGAGTAGCCCTGACTGTCCTGGAACTCACTCTGTAGGCCAGACTGGCCTCAAATTCAGAGATCCACCTGCCTCTGCCCCCAGGCTCTGAGATTAAAGGCATGTGCCATCATGTCTGCTTACACAAGCAAGCTTTTATCCATGAGCCTTTGAGAGATACTTAAGATACAAGCTATAGCAGTGACCTTGTGGCACCCATCTGCCGTGTCACAAACTGAAGCCACTTACTTGCTTCTAGCTCACAGAGCACAGTAGCAGTGGAGGGTTACATCAAGTTCTACTTTTTTTTTTTTTTTTTTTTTTGAGACAGGGTTTCTCTGTGGCTTTGGAGCCTGTCCTGGAACTAGCTCTGTAGACCAGGCTGGTCTCGAACTCACAGAGATCCGCCTGCCTCTGTCTCCCAAGTGCTGGGATTAAAGGCGTGCGCCACCGCCACCCGGCTACATCAAGTTCTAATACTGTGGTCAACATCTTGCTCAGCAAGGCCTCCCTTCTTGGACTCTTTCTGCTTGTTCACTCTGACAAACCCAGCTTCTGTGCCATGCAGTGTGCTGCAGAGAAAAACGTGTGACAAGGGGCCAAGGGAAATTTACTGCTTCCTCTGTAATGTATTAAAGTCCTCCAAAGCACAGAGAAGGCAGGTTGACTCACTCAAGGATTGCCCAGTGAGCTTTTCCTAATTCTGTAGGACATCCAACAGAAATGTATTCTGTCAGTCCTGAAAGCCAGTGAGTCAGAAAGCCATTTCTCTGGGCCAAAATCTAGATGCTAACAAGGCTGTGGTTCCTCAGGAGGGAGGCTCTAGCATGCCCTCCATCTCTTAGCCTTCGAGTGGCTGTCCCCACCCTGCCACTCATGGCTCCATCACGCCAGTCTCTCCTTTGTAGTCACGTTGCCTCCCTTCTGTGTCTAATCACCATCTGCCTCCCACATGAAGCCACTTCTGGCAGACAAGAGCCCTCTCTGATGGTTCAAAGTACTCACCTCACCTCAAAAACACTAGCACAGGGCTTAGGGTGTGCTCAGTGGAAACACACTTGTCCAGTAGTCACAAAGGCATGGGTTCAGCCTCCAGCCAAACAACAATAATAATCATCATCCTCATCTCATTGTCAAAAAAAATAAAATCCTACATGATAGCATTGTGGCTCGTGTATTTAATCACATAAGAAAAACCTTTTCAAAACACCACCACTTAAGATACCACTCCTACGGGGCAGAGATTAGGATCAGCTGTCTTTGGGAGTCACTATCCGGGGCCTGCTCTGACTCCTGGCCAATAGCTAGGAAGGAACTAAGGCTGTCCATCACCACTGAGGAACAAGAGAGATGGAAGCAGACACTTCCTCAGCCAGTGTTGAGATGACTGCTCCAACAGCATCCCCAACTTCAGCACCACAGCACGACGCTAACCAATACAGAGCTTCTTGACCCAGAAAAACTAAAAACTAAGAAAAAAAAATTGGCTTATTTTCAATCAACTAAGTATTAGGAAAATTTATTACACAGCAACAGATACCTAACAATTTCTTTGCTCAAGGCTCATACAAAGCTAATTCACTATGTTCTGTGTACATGTTTTTAGTATGACAAGCTAAAATTATTTAACTAATATCAGCCTGATATGCTGATGAGGATGTCCTACAGAATTAGGAAAGCTCACTGGGCCATCCTTGAGTGAGTCAACCTGCCTTCTCTGTGCTTTGTTTCTATTTATGTTAAGTAGACATAATAACACTTTCCCAATTTTATTGTTGATGATATTTAATGAATTGATACAGGACTTAAAACATCTTCTCAAGATCTGCTATGTATTCAGTGCTCAATAGGTAATATCCTATGTCAGGCAGGGTCCAGCTGTCTGTCGTCCCAGCTCTTGAGACATAGAGGCAAGAAAATCAGGTGCCCAAGGAATCATGCTGTCCGAAAACCAAACCAAAAATGATTGCAGACTGAGTGTGGTGGCACACACTTATGATCCTAGTGCTCAGAAGGCTGAAGCAGGAGGATTTCAAATTCAAGGCCAGCCTAGGCTGTCTCACAAAGACAAAGGAAGAGGGAGGGAGGAAAGAAGAAAACAAAGAAGGCTTACATAGCTTATAGGGAATAAGAAAATACACATTTCAAAATAAAATAACAGGAAATATATTTTAGACTTATTAGTTTAAGAGTTTTTAGTGATATTGTGCCAAGCACTGTGACACACACCTATAATCCCAGCATTTGGAACACAGTGGGAGGAGAATCAGTATAAGTTGGGGGTTAGCCTAGTTTTAACAGTTCCAAGCCATTCAGAGTTACACAGAGAGGCGCTGTCTCAGATACACACACACACACACACACACACACACACACACGCCACGTGCGTGTGCACGCACGCGCACACACACACACACAAGTTTTGATTTTCTAAAGTCTGTTACTTTCAAAAGCTAAGAATGACTAACTCCTGCAATGGACATCATGTCCATGGGCTATGCCAACACACCAGGGGCACCCTTTACGTCCTGCCTGTCTTTTCTTTTTTAACTTGACACAAGTTAGAGTTATCTAAAAAGAGGAAACCACAAATAAGAAAATGCCTCCCTAAGACTGGCCCATAGGCAAGTCTGTGGGACATTTTCTTAATCAGTGACTAATGTGGTGGGCCCAGTCCGTTGTGGGTGGTGCCACCCCTTTGCAGGTGGTTCTGAGCGGTGTAAAAATGGCTGAACAAGGAGTATACCAGTAAGCAACATCCGTCTGTGTTCCCTGCTTGAGTTCCTACCCTGGCTTCCCTCAATGATGCACTGTATGATGATGCGGAAGCCCAAAGAAAAAACCAAAAAAAAAAAAAAACCCTCCCCAAGTTGCTTTTGTTCATGGTCTTTATCACAGCAATAGAAAGAAACTAGGACTTTTGGTGTGCAATCCTGTAATTAAGGTATCAAGTCAGCAAAATAATGAAATGAAGAAATCAAAGCCAAATTAGTTTAGCTAGAGCCAGTGAAACATTTATTGATGTAGAGAGATGATATAAGCACTTAATCTTAATAAGAGCAAAGGAATAAAGGACCCTGAGACCAAGAATGAGTCTGATAAACAGCTCAGAGATTAATGACAGGTCCTTTGTTTGTGACAGAGCGGAGAGGCCAGGTCATGAGGCAGTCAGGGGAGACAGTCTCAGAAACACTTTGTAGGTCATGAGGCTGAAGGTTAATAGTGAGGATATTGAATGAGGAGGAAGCTAAAGAAATAAAAAGGATCTCTCTCTTCTCCCTCCCTCCCTCCCTCCCTCCCTCCCTCTCCACTAGAGGTGCAGGCTCATCCCTACACTTGATAACCATTGTGGTCCGCCTCATCCCAAAGAATCTTACTGGCTTGCCCAGCAGACACGCTGTGTGAGGGCAATGCTCACAGTCAGAAACCATCTGGCTTCACTGTCTCTGACATCAGTGTGTTACTCCTTACTGAGTAGGAGAACTGCTGATTAATGTTTAAGAATGTGAACGAGCTTTCTAAGGGACTCTGCGGAGCCTGACAGCACGATTCATTTTCTCACTAGTGATGGCATTCAGTCGGAGAGCAGAGGTGGAAGAACTGATGTTCAGATGGAACCCTTAAAGGCACACCCGAAGTCCACACTGCTGCAAATGTTGCCTAGAATGCATGAAGAGTTAAGTTTTCTTTTAAAAGAAGAGAATAGAAGCCAAATTATTCCTTCCCCAGGGTGCTGTGTATTTGCTGGCCTTTTATTTGAAGATGTTCTGTTATCTTTAAGTTTTCAGACCCTGGGCTCTTCCATAAGCCTAAAAAAGGATTGCTGTGGCCTTCATTTGTGTGCACAGAGGCTGCCGTTTTCATTCCTTTTGACCTTGACCTCTGCCAGCCTGCCCTCCCTCCCAGCCAGCCAGCAGGCAGCCAATCCAGAAGCCCTTGGAAGCGGCAGTTACCTGGCAACAGTGACAATCATATTAACAGGATGAGGCAGCAGTGGAAAGTGGCTGCCTCTTCCTGAATGCAAGTGGGCAAAGGAAGGGCTGGCAATGGCTCTTTTTTATCAATGACGTTTTATCCACAAACATACACATACTGTTTCCAAGTCCAACCCTCAATTTCTAAGATTGACTAGTAAAAATAGTGTCCAATTGGAGGGCTAATAACAGCCCCAAAGAGTCACATGGAATCAAATATTTGGAGAGAATCTCCATCCTTCTTCCCCTGGCTCAGATGTAGAAAGTTCTAGAGTTTATTGGGGTTTTCTTGGGTTGTTTGTTTGATTTGTTTAGACAACACATCTCAAGCAACCCAGGCCAGCTTTGCAAAGTAATCCAAGAGAACCTTAACCCCTTGATCTTCCTGCCTCTGTCTCCTCATATCCAGGATTGCAGGTATGTACCACCATGCCTGGCTAAACAGATTAGGAGGAAGCAATTTTGCTGCATTTTATGCAGCGTTGGGGATTGAACTTAGAGCTCTCTGCACACGTATGTGCTCTGCTTGAGCCACATCCCCAGCCTCTGCTCTCAAGAGCCATTTAACCCTGGTTTCCATCTGTGTGTATTCTGATCCCATCCAGTGATGTATTTTGACCACCCAACTACCTTACCATAATAGGATCCTAAATGCTATGTACTGCAAATTGCTCGCCTCAGATCTTGCCTCCCTAAGCACAGATGGACAGTGGAAACTACAAAAGAGCGTAGTTAGCAATGACCTATAGTCTAGGCTCTGCAATGAGCACTCTACAGACACGTTTAACTTTCAAAACTGCCCTATGAAGTCGGTAAGAACATTATCTCCATTGTTCAGATGAGGAAAGCAGATTTAGAATGAGCAACAATGGTTGTGTATCTATTAAGTGTGGGGCCAGGATTTGAACTCATGTTTTTAACTCCCTTTGTATGTAGCTAAAGGTAAGAGATGGTGTGGTTAGCCAAGAGGGAGGCCGAATGACAAGGCAAAGACAGAATCACCAAACACAAGAATGAGAGAAGAAAAATCAACTCAACTAATGTCATCTCATCAATATCCAAGAGTGGGGCTGTGCACTAAAACAGCCTCAACCATTTCCTTTAGCATAAACCTGAAAGATTATGCAAATGCCACAGGTCTTAGGAAACATTAATGGTCACCTACTATGAAGGTGACCCCTGATGATTTTATCAAACTGTTATTCAGTTATCAAAAGAGAGAAGCAATGTGGTTGTGAATTACACAGAACTTGGAATGATGACCAGAGTCAAGTCTAAATTGGACCACACCTCCACTGGTGCCTGGGAGAAGTCGATTAAATGCACATATTTTGAGCCTCTATCTTACACAGAGTTTCAACTTAAGAGGATTTAAAGAATTAAGATTACTAAACTCAGGCCATGTCCAGATATGGGTTGGAAGCCAGAGAAATTGCAAGTTCTTTCCTCTGTTTCTTCTCCATGGGCTAGAAGACTAATGGCAACTCCCTGTGCTTGCTAAGGCTATCACGAGGTACTAGCTGCTAAAAGGGACTCCTGAATTAAATCATCTGAAATATAGAGTTAATGGGTGATAATTGCAAAGACCGAACTCTTCAGAAAGCTCATAGATATTACTATGGTGACTCCCTAGGTGTCGTGACCTCTGCCAACCTCTCCAACTTCATCTCCCATTAGTTCTTAGTCACTTTTCTTGGTTGAGCAGTTTAAGTGTTCCTATCCCAGAATTCTTTGCAGTAGCTCAAATGTACCCCCGTTATCTGCATCTCATTAAGATCTTTATTTAAAAGTTGTAAATAATTGTTTGAAAGGATGGATATGTCAGTTATATTAAACTGATTATTAGACCTTGCATATGTATGGTCTTGAACTATATAATATCCAGTCTAAGAGACAGATAAATAGCCTCACAAAAACAGCAAGTATCATTTACTCATAGTGTGCTGTTGTTTGTTTGTGGCCTTTGACAGGAAACTTTTGCTCTATCAACAGAGAAAAGGAAGAACTGACAGGACAAATAAATACATAAAATGAAATCTCTGAGGGGCTATTTACTCACTTAAGAGAGTCAACTGTTTTCAGACACTGTGAAGTAAACATTGTTAATTCTAATCTAAATATGAAGCAGTGGGCCTACTATTCTGCCATACTAATTACAAATCATCCTCTCTTTTATTAAAATGAGATCTTGACCAGACAACTCTGGTAGACAAAAGTCCATGCACCTGTAGTCTTGAAAGTGATAAAAAAAATCTTTTATTATTTTCAAGTATTTTATAATTGACTCCATCAACCAAAGTGGCTTTTGCCTTCAATTATTTGAAATCCTTGAGATTTTTGTGCATAGATATGTTCTGCTTCAAAAAACACTAAGTTAATCTGCCATGTTTAATAGATGCCAATGGTTAAGTTAGATCATAGACTAAGTTCTTCAAACAGGAATGGAACTTCCGGTCATTGGGTACAGCTGGCCTCCAGTGCTGGGATCTCTGTCATGCATAGCTTCCCTGGCTTGACGATACCCTTGTGTTGCAGTCATTTCTATTGCCAAGGACAGTTCCATCCATTGCCTGTAGCAATGAAACTCGATTATTATTCCCTATGAAAAACTCACATTTCCATCCCTGTTTGCCTGCACTGAGCTTGTAGCCCTTGTCCTGTCCTCTGGTGTGGAAGACAGGACGGCTACCGCTTCTTACACAAGGTAAGCAAGCTCCTCAAATGACAAAAATGGTTTTCCTGCCTAAAAATTCTTCCCTGGGCTAAACACCTCTCAAACTGTCTAATAGACCCTCCTCTCCTCGACACTGCCACATTGCTGCCACGCCCATTCTCACCTTTGGGGTCACCTGCCAATTCACTGCCGTTCCCCAGAACAATTGTGCCACGTGCTCATTTAACTGTGAGCCTTCCCAATGTGTTTCAGGGGAAAGGGGGGCTATCCCTGAATCCGTGAATCCTGTTAATTGGTGAAATAAATGTAAACACAATGTACATGATCTTTCGGGGAACCAGAAATTAAATCTTCCCTAATTAGGGGTCTGTAGTTTGCTCATATTTGTGGTCAAGGGCTGTTCTGAGCTGAAATGAACACCCCCCCTTCAAACAAAGGACAACTGAAACAAAGGAGCTGCAGCGCCTATCTTTAGCACATTCATTCCAGCGAGGATATCATGAATGGAACCAGGAGAACCGCAGCAATTTGGGCAGCTGTAAAAACAAAAATAACAATACTAAGCTACTTTCATCCAAATTGGAGCTTTCCCAAGAAGAAAAAGTGCATCTCAGCATCCTTCCCACTGAAAAGTCTTCCTGAGAGGATGCTCTGTGTTCCCAGGGCCCTGCCAGTGCCTCGTTGGTGCTGAACGGAAGTGGACAACTCACATTCTCTTGTCATCAAAATCTCTGTGCCCTGGGGACTGCAGCACACCAACTATAGCTACTAGCTAGTGTCTAGCCTAGGGGACACCTCTGACACAAGAGTGGAACAAACAGGACACATCAAGCAGTTCCTTTCTAGCAAGAAAGGGAGCATAGGAAAGCAGCCCCTGTCTGAGTTCATCCGCGTGCTGCACGTAGCATAGTCCTACCATTTTCTGTTGTGTAACTTTGAAGAACTCATATAACCATTAGGGTCTGAGAAAGTTGGCGCATATACATCATGGTGCATGCAGAGATCAGAGAGCAGCTTGCGGAACGGTTCTCTCCTTCTATTAGCTGGATCTTGGAGACCCTAATCAAGTCCTCAAGCTTGGTAACTGTTATCTTTACCTACTGAGCCATCATAACTGCCCTGTCTTCACCAATTTTTTTCTTTCTTTCTTTTTTTTTGGGGTTTTTTTGTTTTTGTTTGTTTTTGTTTTTCAAGACAGGGTTTCTCTGTAGCTCTTGGAGCCTGTCCTGGAACTAGATCTTGTGGACCAGGCTGGCCTCGAACTCACAGAGATCAGCCCGCCTCTGCCTCCCGAGTGCTGGGATTAAAGGTGTGCACCACCACCACCCGGCTCTTCACCAATTTTCTTATCTGTTATTTGTTAGTTATTACTTGAAAGTGAGACCCCAGCCTGGTGTGGGAGAATTGTCTGTATTCTGTCAATCATGTTTTAAATAAATGTTGATTGGCCAGTAGCCAGGCAGGAATTATAGGTGGGACAACCAGACAGGAAGTAGAGAAGGGGCAATGGGAACAGGAGAATTCTGGGAAGAAGGATGCTCTTCCTGCAGTCCTGCCCAGACCACAGAAGAAGCAGAATGTGACCTGCCCTGCTAAAAAAGGTACTGAGCCATGTGGCTAACATATACTAGAATAATGGGCTAATATAAATTATAAGAGCTAATATGAAGCCTGAGCTAATGGGCTAATCAGTTTATATCTAATGTAGACTCTATGTGTGATTTTCTCTGGGACTAAATGGCTTGGGGACCGGGTGGGACAGAAATCCCAACAAGCAGGCCCTTCATGTTACAGCAGCCCTCTAACACCCCTATATCCAAAGAGTCTGGGATGTAATATTAAGTTGGAGGCGTCACCCCAGCCCCTGGCATTCATCCTTGGGGTGCCAATGGAGCACCAATGGAGCAGAAAGCTCCATCTCAGGCCCCCTCCCCCTGGGAGTTCCCTTGGGCCGGACTCCACCTCCAGGAAAGCCCGCCAAACACTGACCCCTCCCCAGGGAGGGTCAGGACCACTCTCACAGGCTATTTAAGTTCGCTACAGAAAAAGAACCATGTGGTCTCCAGGTTTTGCATGTGCTCTCCCTCTCTGTCTCCCCCCACCATGCTCCCAACCACCCAAGAGCGCTGCATTCATTAAACGTAGGCATCTTTGATTTGGTCTAGTTGGAGTTATTTTGCATTGGCAGAGAGGCCCATCTCAAGATTTTTTCCTAAAACTATGTTGGTAAATGCACAAACAGAACAAAGAATATGGGATATGGGAGGTGGGTTGCTGTTGTATTTTTGTTCTTGAGACAGGGTTTCTCTATGTAGCCATGTCTGGCTTCAAACTCACTCTGTAGATCAGGCTGGCCTTGAACTCACAGAGATCCACACAGCTCTGCCTCCCAAGTGCCAGGATTAAAGGTGTGCACCACCCATCTGACTATTGAATCTGTTTAAGCACTCTTCCTTTGAGCAAGAACCAAATGAAATAGCTATTGTGACTGGCAGGCCCTCCTTCCTGAACAACAATAAAGATATAGTGTCTTCATTATTGTTCTATTGCTGTGAAGAGACATCATGACCAAGGCAACTCTTTTTTTTTAACACTACACTTTTTTTTAATTTATTTTTTATTTCATGTGCATTGGTGTTTTGTCTGCCTGTATGCCTGTGTGAGGGTGTCAGAAACCCTGGAACTGGAGTTACAGACAGTTTTGAGCTGCCATGTCGGTGCTAGAAATTGAATCTGGGTCCTCTGAAAGAGCAGCTAATTTTCTTAACTGTTGAGCCATCTCTCCAGCTCCCAAAGGCAACTCTTATAAAAAAAAAAAAAACACTTAGTTGGGGGCTTCGTTACATTTTCAGAGGTTTAGTCCATTATCGTCATGGC
This sequence comes from Ondatra zibethicus, assembly GCA_004026605.1. Taxonomy (NCBI): domain Eukaryota; kingdom Metazoa; phylum Chordata; class Mammalia; order Rodentia; family Cricetidae; genus Ondatra; species Ondatra zibethicus. The sequence goes on along the minus strand of PVIU01011480.1, from coordinate 37,972 downwards.
AGGGAGCGTGGTAGTGTGCAGGCAGGTGCTGGAGTAGTAGCTGAGAGCCACAGCTTTAGATAGAAAACCAATGGGCTTGGTGAGAGCTTTTGAAACCTCAAAGCCCACTCGCAGTGACACACTTCCCCCAGCAAGGCCACACCTCTTAATCCTTCTAATTCTTTCAAATAGTGCCACTTCTGATTACTAAGCATTTGAATACAGGGCCCTCTGGGAGTCATTCTCATTCGAACCACCACACATGGTGTCAGTTCTCACAGCAGATTTTCTGTGTTCAGTCTCTGTGGGGAGCAATGTCTGTACGTGTTCCCCAATCCCTAGCACTTGTCATTACAATGCTATCCTTTATGGGCTGGAGAGATGGCTCAGCAGTTAAGAATTGGCAGCTCTTCCAGAGGACCCAGGTTAAATTCACAGCACCCACATGGCAGCTCAGAAATGTCTGTAACTCAAGTTCCAGTGGAACTGATTCATTCCCTCAAACACCAATGAATATAAAAATAAAAATTTGAAATTAAAAAAAAAAACTTCCATGACAAAACTATCCATCTTTACACCAAGTAAGGTTTTATAGATGATTTTTTTTAACCAAAGGAAACCTCCAGAGGCACTGCATATACATGGTGTACAGGCACACATGCAAGCAAAACACTCAGACCCATAAAATTCATATTTATGTGTGTATATGTGTATGTATAATACACATATATATACTATTCAATATAAATAAAGAATAGTTCATTACAGAGGCAGGGCTATCAACCAGTACCCCTTCCCTCCATCCCACTTCCCGCCACAACAAAGGGCTGAGGTGAGCCACTATATATATACCATATGTTATCTGAGTAACACCCTGATGCTATGTAACACAACATAACAATATTTTTCTAACCAATAATGATTCGGTGAATTTTGCTTCTTTTTGGCCTCTATTTCCTCTGACTTTGTTCCTGGTATTAGATACCTACACTTTCTCACATTCAAAAAGATGCATCTGGGGCTGAGGATGTAGCTCCTGATAAAGTGCTTGCCCAGCAAGCATGAAACCCTGGGTCAATCCCAGTACCTCATAAACAAGAGCTGATGTTGTGTGATGTAGTCTCAGCACTCAGGAGATGGTGAAATTAGGAGGATCAGTTTGAGTTGTTTAAGATCCTGTCTTTAAAAGAAAAGCAAGGAGAATGAGGGAAGAAGGAAGAGAATGGGGTGGGGTGTACAAATTCCAGATAAGGTCTAGATTACTAAAAATAGGAGAAAGAAAAAAAGAAAATGCAGATGAAGATTTTTGCTTTTATATGATAAAAAGTCACTCATACAATTCTCATACAGTTATGTCAACTACAAGTAAACAGGCAATGGTTTCTACAACTGTGGCCTTCCAGTTCCTCAACAGTAGCCTAGGCAACCATTATATTATCATCATGACCCACACACTCGAGGTGTTATCTCCAGAAAATTAGTGAGAGGTTAATAATATATTTTACAACTAGGTAACCTCTACTGTGTGACAAAACTTTCCCAGGGAGATGCTACACACCTGTCTACTCACCTCAGATAGGGATACCACAACAGACCAAAATATGGATACTACCAGAAGTCCAACTTGGTGAACCATGAGATTTATTGGGGTTACTTATAGGACTATGGGTAAGGGGTTACTTGCAGGAGGAGAAGTGACTCAAAGACAATTGCAACACTAAGGCCCATCCAACCCTGCATGGGTGACAGCTCACAAAACCTGGGAAACCTAAAACACACTGCACAGCCTCCAGGAAATTCAACAGATCAGAAAATGTCCTCCTCAAGTGAGCCTGGTCTGAACCTCATCCAGACAGTTAGACTGGTTTCTGCTTCTTCCGGGCAGCTGGTCTGGTCTTAGAGTCTTCTTTGCAGCTCAGCTTTGCTTCTCCCAGAGCTATTCTCTACTTTTATTGCTTACTCTGACAGGGTATGCCCTAGTGAAATCAAGCAAGTTTCGGGGACTTCCTGAAGCTATTTTGTTTACCTTCCTGGTTAAGGAGCTTCCCTGCAAGAGAGACTATTTGGATCTCTGAGGAAACTGTTGCACAACAGCCTCCAACATTAGTGGTTTTAAGGTCAACTAAAAGTAAATAACTAAAAGCAAGTTAAGTGAGAGTTCAGGTTTCCCTTAGTTCCACAGTCTTCAAGAGCAGGAAGGTTGGAAATTCTCATCATTAGACCAAGTCTGCTCTTTAGCAATGTATTTGACTATGCTGTAGAAATCTGATTTGTTGGTTTGTTTCTTTTAAACTTCTTTGAATGAAGATCAATTCTCTAGTTTCTGTAGGTCCTGTGCATATTGCAATATTCATAAAATCTACCCATACATGTCACCTCTCTGAAAATCCAGAGGCATTTATCATGTGATTCCTGTCCATCTTCCGCCCTACAGATGAGAAAATCAGATTCAGAGAGATCCTAACCAATCAAATATTCAATAGTTAGGGACATAGGCAGGACTTGTAACCAGCACCCCTTCTCTCCATCCCACTTCCAGACATAACAAAGGGCTGAGGTGAGCCACCTAATGGGACATTTAAAGGAATCTCTCTGCATCCTTGGAAACCACACGAATTGAGCCATCAATCAGCTATGCTCTAGGGCAGCCAGTGATTCAAGGTCCTGACATGGACACCCCCCACAGGTGGTTCCTCCTCGGAACAGCTTTTCCTAGCATGGGTAGCCAGTGCTCTCTGGGAACGCTTGGTCAGATGGGACAGTGGCAGCTTTGTCCCTTCATCAGAATTTCCTGCCATTGTGCATCTACAAAGGGGAACTGACTGTGCCGCAGAGTGACTAAAGAAGGTTGCTAAAGTTGGAACTGGGGACAATCCAAGTTGGAGGCCACTGAACTGGGAGAGTCTGCACTGCCTCGTGCACTTCCAACCAAGTGACTCAGAGGCTGAAATTTTTCCGCAAGACACCTGGAAGCCACTTGTCCTTTTCAGTAAAGACTCATTCAGATGGTTTTATTTTTTAAAAAAAAAAAATGTAATAGTGTTCATTTTCCATCACTCTATTACCCTGAGCACCAGATTGTTGCTAATTCATGTGGTGCTGATTCAGAGTGCACATCACTGAAGCAACATTCTTTGGTTAAAGCTATTTATGTCCCAGCATCATTTGAAAGGCTCCTTGGGTCTTTTCTGAAATACTTGAGGACCAGAGAGGCAGCTTGATCTCAGGAAAGACAAAGGTCTGAGGAGGTCATGTCAGAAAAGCAGCCAGACCACATGGACTCTTGCCTTCAGGCTTGGGTGCAGATGCCCTTTATCCCCAAGTTTTCTTCGGGATGAATTCCCTCCAAACCACAGGGCCACAGCTCACCTGGGAAGCATCCTGTGCTGAATGCAAACAGAAGGTGGAACAACATGTCAGCAGATGTTCAGCCACACTCCACGCTCACAATCAGCCTGGCAGAATTCGGTCATGCTGGGGGACCTCTCTGGACCTCAGTTTCCCAGACAAATAGTGTTTGCCCCTCATTGAAATGAGGCAAATGAATGACAGATGGAGGATAATTCCACAGCAGCAGTTATCTGGAACTCCAGCATGAAGCCAATAGAGAGACAGTATCAGGAACCTATATGCTTGATGAGAAAGTCCTTTGGCTGGCCACCCACCATCTCTTTCAAAGGAGTAGTGGTCCCAGCAGATAACTACCCACCAGGAGGAAAATGAATCAAATGCTGTCCTCACATCTTCCCTCCCTCCCAGAACTCCCAGATGACAGAAGCTAATGAGATGCTTGTGGTGAACTTTGAGCTCCCCGGAGATCAGTGCTATATAATAGAAAGTGTCATTATACAGCAGAACACGGGAGAATGGCTTCCCCAGAAGTCACTGTGCACTTGACAGGGAATAGATGAAATCATTTCGTTTCCCTTCTCCTGCTCTCTGACTAAAAGCTCCTTAGCCATTTACAGAAGATTTAATCCACCAGTGGACTGTCCCCATTCGAAGACTGCAGGGCTAAAGTTAGTACTGACCTGAACATGGCAATCACAAGGGAGGACGGGTCGGAGTTCCTCTCTGCTGGTTCTGCTGTTGCTGCTGCTGCCATTTTGAGAGTTTCTGAGACACAACCTTGCACCAAGGTTTCTAATCTGAAATCCTGTGAAGTCTCAGTAGGCTTGGGAAAAACCGCTGTGGCCCTTCTCCCCATCTCTACTTTCTGTTGCTTGACTTAGGGACTCTGCTCCTACACACCTACAAGGAACCTAGCAGGGTATCCTGTACAGGGTATAACCCAGGGTACACTGTGCCCTCTTACATACAGATCCTATTCAAAGGCTCCAGGGAAGTCTTGCCAGGTGCTCAGGCAAGAGTTTTACAGACAACAGGCCCACTTCTTACCCATGAAACTGTTTCATGGGCGTGGCTTCCAATAGCAGTCCTCATCGTTCTCCACTTCTGATGGGTGTGACTGAGTGGCCCAAAGAGAAAGGACTAAGGCAGGGAATGGACACGTGGCATGGAGTGGGAGGGCAGGTTTGAAACTAGGTGTGGGCTCCGAGAAGCCCAGGACTGGAGAGGCAGAGGCAGGAGAATCATCACAAGGTCCAAGCCAGCCTGGCTGGTCAACAGAGCAAGTCCAGTCCAGCCAGGGTTACAGAGCAGGACTCTGTCTAAAAGAAGGAAAAGCACACAAGTGCGCACACAGTCTTAAAATTGAACTTTTACAGTAAGAGTCAGAAACCTACTTGAGCTAGCTCAAATAAACTGAGATTGTATTGTAGGGCTTCTCATGGTATGATAAAAAAGACTCCCAGGGAAATACAAAAGCCATAATAGGCTTGGAAATCTTGAAAAATAAAATGTGTGGGAGAGAGGATTTGGTTGGAAAGTACTCTCCGCACTGAAGTAGCGAAGGCTCAATGCCTTTCTTCCAGATAAGTCTCCTCTATATGAGTCATCTATGGGCCACCCCACCTCTTCTTCCTGCACCATTAGCAGTGAGCAAATTCTTTCCAGGTTGCTTCATTTTACTGAGTGAGAATCTGAGTGACTGGGTTTCCTTCGTTTTTAGCAGATCACCAGCGATGGCCTGTGGAAGAGCTTTGCTAGCCATCAATCGGGGACCCACTAGCCATGGGATCTGCTCTAAAAGGAGGATGGGTATGATTGCTAATATTGGTTGCCAACTTGATTAGACGGAGAAATGCCTAAGGGATTAGTGGAACACACCTCTACGGGTGTCTGCCGTTCCCAGAGACAAGCATATTGTGGTGGCTCTGATGTGATCTATGGTTTAATCCCCTGGTGGATTGGAATTTTGAATAGCTGATTGAGAAGTGATAGACGCCTGAAAAGGGGAGCCTAGGTAGAAGTGTGTCAGAGGCGTGTCTTTGACTGATCTACCTTAGCCTGACCCTTACCCATTACCTCTCTCTGCTTTCCTGCCCCTACGAGCTGAACAATTTTGAGGTGCCCCACCCTTCTGTTCTGATTTTCTGCCTCCCCGTGGCCCAGAAACCTCCGAGCCAGTCCTCCAGACTGAAACCGCGGCACCTGCACGCCCCCATTGCAATTATATCTCTCCAGCCTTTGCCGTGCCAATGTAAGACTGATTGCTCCAATGGGGTTAACTGTTACAACAAAATCCCCCCAACACACACACACACACACACACACACTCACAACCTGAACTACAAGTAAGGCAGCAGCAACTCTCCCTCAAAGCAGATTAGCATAGGTTGACCTGGAGAGGACCAACATAGACCCCAGGACATTGCTCCCTTTGAATTCCACTACTTGGACAAGTCACTTGGCCTCCAAGTGCTTCACTTCACTAATTTGCAACCTGGGAGATAGAAATAAGGGTGCTAAAAGAATTGGTTAGATTAACATAACTGTGTGGAATTCTTAGAATACTAGCCAGCGTGACACTCTTTCCAGTAGGGGCCTCCAACCCTCACGTAAGTATGGCTCTCTTGGGGAGTTTGTTCAAATGCAGATTCTGATTCCAAAGGTACTGGGTGAGATTTGTGTGTGTGTGTGTGTGTGTGTGTGTGTGTGTGTGTGTGTGTGTGTGTGTGTCGGTGCTTCTGATTCTTAACCCAGACTTTATAGATCCAGGGTCCACTATACAAGCCACTAAACAAGGGAAGATAGACTGTTGCTAAGGGGAGTGGGGAGAAGAAAACAAAGGGTGAGACATTTGAAAAAAATTTTAAAGTATAACAGTTCAAAATAAGAAAGGACTTGGTATCATTAAAATGGTGTTTCAAAGGAAATATATGGGTTGCTCTGTAATCCAGAGGACCCTCCTGCCTCCAACTGCCCCCTAACCCCCTAAAAGGCAGGAACAAATGTAACCACAAGACACAGGAAGCCAGGGCCTGGGACCCAGGACCCTTTAGGAAACCATAAAATTGTTTACATTTTAATTTCTCTTCTCTTTAAAATGAGAAGAAAAATATTACAATAATAATAATGTATCAGTAAATGCAAACAAGACCATAGTTGATTTTATAACCATAAAGTCATAAAATACAATTTTGAGTGTTTTTATTATGAATACAAAAGAGGCAAGAGTCCAGAAAAATCTCAAAATGGCCACGACATGTTGTTATTGCAGCACAGATTCAAGTATGAAAGAAAGGATGGAGAGGGGGGCCTTGAGATTCCTTCCAGCTTTGAGGATCAATGTTTTTTTTAAGATTCCACGGCCATGCTCTGCTAGCTAGATCTGTTATCTATAAACTCACACCTGCAAATGCTTGCTTCCTGCTCATCTCAAGTCCTCATGCGTAGACCACCAACATTGCTCATCACTGCCAGTGAGTTATCACAAGCCACCCCTGGCTTTATAATCTGCCGATGGCTTCTCTGTTTGCTTCCAAAATAAAGAAATTGTAATTTTCATTGTTACAAAATACACTTGATTCCAGACACTGCAAGCATTGTGCAGATATTGCCTCATTAATATGTACATCACTTTGCTGAAGGAAATGGAATTTTTCTGTTTTGTTTTTACTTTTAAAATGACAAAGTAACCCAAGAAAAGATTAAATGAGAGCTATTATTTGAAACGCAATCAAGGAGGAAAAAAAAAGGCTAAGTCAGTGGTGATGGTGGTGATGACAATGGTGAGGAGGAGGAAGATGGGGATGACCACAATGACAATGGCAGTGATGGAGTAGAGCATACCATGGACACTTACAAGCCACCAAGGCAGTCTCCCCTGTTGGTATAAACTGAATTTACTCTTGTAGCATTAAATGAAAGCCTGGACCTCCCTCCACATCTTCTTCCTCACAATGCACAGAGAGCAGAAACTGAGTATGTGCTTTGTGGAAGATCCCAGTGTGAGCCCACCGTTAGGAGCATTTAACACCATGGTGTGGAATAAGAGATGTAGGCACACAGGACGAACATGTGAAGAGCACATGATGCGGTCCCCCGTGACTTCAACAGAAAAGGACTAATTGAAGACATGGAAATTGAAGCTCCTTCGAGCTTAGGGGATAACTGGTGACTCTGGGCCATGTGGGTAAAGTTCACTTTATAAAAGGTTATTTTCCTTTTATACCCACTTAAATACTTGTTAGCTCACAAAACTGAGACATGGAGAAGGTAAGGAAGAGGCTGGGAGTATAGACTTCTTAGCATTTTGTATGTTTGTTTTGCCCGCATGTATGTCTGGGCAATACTTGCCTGCCTGGTGCCTGAGGAGGCCAGAAGAGGGTGTCAGAACCCCTGCAACTATAGTCAATAAGGTAGTTGTGAGCTGCCATGTGGGTGCTAAGGATTGAACCCCGGTCCTTGGGCGAAGCAGCCAGTACTCTTAACAGTTGAGCCATCTCTCCAGATCCCTAGTAAAGACTTCTAAAAGGAAGATTTAATCTGAGTCCTCAGATGTCCCCACTCGCTAAGGCAGTCATGGAAAGATGTCAAGTTATCTATGAACTTGAACTTGAAGGAAGAAAATGACAGCATGACTTCTGCTCACCTTTCACCGACATTGTGCCTTTCCCTCACGTGACTGTAGGCTTCACACTCGAGCAGCAGGAACCCGTGACTGACACCTGACACAGTTATTTTGATCACGGTAGAGTTGGTATAATCTAATCTAATAAAATATTACTTGCAATCATTGCTGCTTTGAAGTCAGTGGTTACTAGGCCCACTTCAAGATCTGGTTTTTCTTGCATTGATAATTAAGATATATATATAAAACATTTGTTAAAAACTGCTCAGCCAGGGCAGAGGCTTCTGGAGTCTTCATCCATGAGTCCTCAGACATTGAAGCAAGTGACAATTTTGTTCCTGCTGTACCCAAATTATTGTGCTGTGTTGGCTTCCTGACGACTACTGTTCTTTGAAAGCAAGGGCTAGAAGACTGAGAGGAGAGACACCGCAAGTATAGAAAGGGGGAGGGAGAAAGGGCAATGGGAGTAAATGAGGACAGGAAGCAGTGAAGCCAGAAGTGTGAAGAACGGAAGAATCATGGAAGGTACCCAGTAACAGCAAAAGCAGTCAAAGCAGACACTTTCCACCACACCCAGTCATGCTCCATCCCAGCCCTCTTCCTTCTTAGAACAAAGCTTCCAGATTCACCACTCAAGGCATCTCGGCATGGGCGCCCGCCTGCCAGGCCGTGGCTGGGGCTGTGCTGAGAAATCTCTCACCAGACCTCAGAGAACTGAGAAAATCAATGACCGGTTACCAGCTCTATTACAAAACTAATCTTCTCAGCCTCAAAGAATGTTCCTTTTCTGCGGCTTTGAGTTTCCTTTTCTCATTATTAAAATATTCTTTCCTTTATGAAGCAGCATCGATATTAGATAACATTTGGTTTTCATAATTTAATATCTTTGCTTAGGACATAAATGCTTAAAAGCCTTTTATCTGCTCCCCAGTTTTAAAAGTTATTTTTATTGTTTTGTGAAATCCAAAATGCTGGGTGTCCTGCCCTATGCAGCTTGCTTTATTCATTCTTCTTCCTTTATAGAAGAATCCTCAGCAAGATGCTGTAACCACCACTCCAGCCCTCACCTTAGAAGCACGGAGCCTCGGAATCTAGTTTAAGGCCTGTGTTTGGGGGCTGGGGAGATGGCTCAGCATTTAAGAGCACTCACAGAGGACCTAGGCTTGGTTCCCAGGACCTATACAGTGGTCCACAACCAGGGACTCATGGATCTTTGGAACTCCTCGGATTTCTGCATGGAAACACAGGGAACACAGAAATACACTCGCGCGCACACACACACACACACACACATAAACATAAAACTAAAAGAAAGAAAGAAAGACCCAAGTTTGCAAGTCATGGAGATGGTAAAGATTCTTACTGCCAAGCCAGCAACCAAGTTCAGTGCCTTGGGTCCTTCATCCCTCATAGTAGAAGAGAAGAATCAACTCTTGAGAGTTGTCCTCTGACCACACACGCTATGGTGCTCTACCCCAACACACACACACACACACACACACACACCACTCATACACACATAATAAATATAAATTTTTCTAAAGAACTGAATTTACCCACTGGCTCTGCCATTTTTCACCTGTGTTACCTTGGGCAGGGCACTTGAGTTTCCCCTTCATCCATAAAAATAATACTTTTTCATCTGCTGAGAAAGCTGAAGGGTAAACATGAAATCAAGACTATAAAGCACTTTGCATAGTTCCAGCCACCGTCATTTTGTCACAGTAGTCCAACCCTGCACGGCTAGTGGTAGAACTCGCCAGTGTCCTTGTTTCCATTGGGATGACTCTTCAAAGTGCCACTTAGCCAATCTGCCTGGGCTGGAACTTCCTATTTAGTTCAAGAGATGTTAACCGCTGATTTAATACTCCTGGAAATTATATATAACTCTACTCATAAGGGAACATTAGACAAAACCCAATTTTTTAGTGACATTATAAAAAACAACTGACCTAAATTCTTTTAAAATGTCAAGGTCATGAAAAACCAATGAAAGACCAGAACACCATTCAAGGTGTATAATTTTGGAATGGATTCCAAATGGGGGTTGTATCGTTAGTTTTTAAAATAGGGACAGTTGGGAGAATGTGAGTAAAGCCTGTAGATTAGATAATAGTATGTCAGTGTAAACATCCTGAAAGAATATTCTTAGAATAATATACACAAAAGCTCCCAAAGACAAAAGGGCATTGCCTGTGAAATTTGTAATAATGTGGTCACACACACACAAAAATACTATCTGAGATTGATTTCAGGGTACCCACCCACATTCATGCCCACAGCCATGAAGATGGAGATGTTCAAGTCCTGTTTATAGATGACCTAGGCATATCCTCCTATGCCTTAAATTCCCTCTAGATGACATATAATATATAAGACAGTGAGAATGGGGCTTAACTAATCATTATCCTCTATTGTTTAGGAATCTAAAACAATGAAAAGGTTATTCATTGTTTTAAAAGGAGGTATAATTCCTTTTAATGTTTTCTATCAGAGATTCCAAGGATATAGAATGCCAAGAATCAGGGACTAAGACGTGTGTGTGTGTGTGTGTGTGTGTGTGAACTGAGATTATGTAGAACTTCACAGTTTACAATACTCCTTCACACAGTTGTTCATTTGATTTGATTTGATTCTCCATGGTTCTTGGTGTGTTACCATGAAACTAGATCATATGGGAAGACAGAGAAAAATCCAGAATTTCAAAGAGGAAGACTAAAATTTACAAACGGTTTTCATCTTAATTATCCTCCTAGGATGTCTTTTGCTTACTATGTTAACTTGTAAGCATGAAGGGCTGTGACTTTATGTTAGGGGCCAGATGGTGACAAAAACGTGGCTCTTGAATCATTTTACTCACTACCCACAGACCGAGGAGGCGGGTCCCTAGTATTAATTTCGGGACTGAGATGATCCAGTGAGTCATCAGGTCCACATCGCTCATCTCACACTCAGACCTGATGTCAGGCTCCGTAAGGCGAAAGCTCAATAACTTGTTTAAGTCCCCATGTTTAAGCCTCTCCTTCCCTCCCTACCTCTCTCTTTCCTCCATCAGTAACTTGATTTTGCTGAATGTAGGAGCTAAATTAGAATCAGTTTGATGGGACCTAGGCAGGCCGCAGCAGGGTTTGATTGACTGTGCCTCAGCATGCCCTCTCATCTATTTCTAATACCTCTGGACCTGGAAATAGCAAACATTGCCAGACTGTAATGAGGAAACTGGGGGCAACTTAGGTGCTGACAACCCAGTGTGCTCACAGGAGGTCTGGACAGCGGCAATGGAACGGGAGCTGTCTTCTTGCTGTCTTTGCTACCTGATGCAGGCAAGGAAGATGTCAGTGTCGTTAATATTCAGTGGCTTCTGTCAGTATGGAGAGGTGGGCAGGCAGCGCAGGTAGGCAGACTCCATGATCTGCTGTCCAGACAGCGGGATGAGGACCAGCAGTAGTGTCCTAATGCTCCTTTTCTGGTCCCTATGTCACAGCCATGCCGCTGGATCATGTAGGTATATGCCTTTGTGGACCCTTCTTCCCAGAGACATGGTTGTCATTTGCTTGTGGATCTGTTCCGCAGAGCTCTGGCCTAGATTCCATCCTTCTTAACTTTCTTTAAAAAGAATACAAAAAAGATATATTTTCTTCTTATTTGTATGTACGTGTCTGTGTGGATGTACACCGCAGGAGTGTGGGTGCCCAAAAGCCCAGAGGAAGGTGTCAGATCACCTGGAGCTGGAGTTATTGGCAGGAGTTAGCTTTCCCACGTGGATGCTGGGAACTGAACTTGGGTCCTTTGCAGGAGCCGGGTGCCCACTTAACCACTGGGACATCCCTCCAGCCCTTGAACAACTTTCTAAACAATAGTTTCTTTGTGTTTTAGAAAACATTGCCACCAGGCAGATCTCTGTGAGTTCGAGCCAGCCTGGTCTACAGAGCTAGTTTCAGGACAGCTAGGGCTATTACACAGAGAAACCCTGTCTTGAAAAACCAAGAAAGAAAGAAAGAAAGAAAGAAAGAAAGAAAGAAAGAAAGAAAGAAAGAAAGAAAGAAAGAAAGAAAGAAAGAAAGAAAGAAAGAAAGAAAGAAAGAAAGAGAAGAAAGAAAAGAAAGAAAGGAAAGAAAGAAAGAGAAAACATCACCACCACTGGGCAGTGATGGCACATGCCTTTAATCCCAGCACTCAGGAGGCAGAGGCAGAGGCAGGTGGATCTCTGTGAGTTCCAGAACAGCCTGGTCTACAAAGTGAGTTCCAGGAAAGCTAGAGCTGTAACACAGAGAAACCCTGCCTCAAAAAAAAAAAAAAAGGAAGAAGAAGAAGAAGAAAAGAAAGAAAGAAAACATTGCCTAAATTTTACATGTTTGAGAGCAGGTAGCATGGTCTAGTTCAGATGAACTCTCACGCAACCAAATACCATAATTGGGATATTCATGCACTTCCTCTGAGAGCACCGAGCTGACTCAGCACGTCTAGAATGATTGACCTGGTTGTATCACATAGTCCTGAGGCCTGGGTGGTGCCCCTGCACAGTCTACAGTCTGTAGAGATGCCTAGAACTGACCAGACTCCACAGCAAGTACTCAAACTCCATTCCACAGCTTCCCAGAGAACTAAAGTCAACTTCGCTTTCAGTTCATTCTGTTTTCCCAGAGAGGGGAACTCATCAGGCAAAATAAAAGGCTTAATGTTAATTTCCCAGGCCCTCTACTGATGGGTGGGAGTCAGAGCACATGTGAGAAAGTAGAAGTTCAAATCCAAAGTCTCATAGACAAGCACCCCCTCCCCCCGGAAAAGATGACGAGAGAAATACTGATAGCAGAGACTTAACATTTGTCCAACATTCGCCATACACCAGGTTCTTGCTCAATTTCCCAGCAGGCTTATTGTCACCATCATTTCCTGGGTGCTGGGAAGAAGATTTATAAGAAGTGAAATCAGCACTGCCTTGTAGCTCCCAGGCCCTCAGTGGAAGCATGGAGAGAGCCTAGCACCTGCATCCTTAATGCAGAAGCGGTCCTTTGAACCGCTGCTAAAATAACACAGCTCCACAAGGTGAGTGAGTGCCAATACTTTTTCCTCTCCCTAAAATAGTGTTTTCTATGCTGAAGTAGATAACCATTGATTAAACCCAGCAGCCCTCATTAATCAATCTCCTGAGTGAAAAATAAACCAGCAGGTCCCAGCATTTTCCCTGGTAGCTGCTTACTAGGAGAAAGGAACAGGTCGAGGAGAGAAAGGAAAGGAGCCTCTGAGCTAAGATGCAGGTTCAAGTTCATCTTTCGGCCTTCCCCAGCAGCTGCCCCTGAGACCCCACCCACACCTCCTGTCCTGAGAGGAAGCTGTGGAATGAGAATTTGAATGTTTGCTGTGGAGTTTGGTCGGTTCTAGGCACCTCTACAGACTGCAGACTGTGCAGGAGCACCACCCAGGCCTCAGGACTATGTGATACAACCAGGCCGATCATTCTAAAGGCACTGAGTCAGCCCGGTGCTTACAGAGGAAGTGCATGAATATCCCAATTATGGTATTTGGTTGTCTGAGAGTTTATCTGAACACGAGACCATGTTACCTGCTCTCCATATCTGGAAAACATGGAAAAATTAGACAACGTTTTCCTAAAACACAAAGAAAATCATTGCTTAGAAAGGACTGGAGGGATGGCTCAGTGGTTAAGAGAGCACTCTGTTCTTAAAAAGGACTCAATTTCAACTCCCAGCACCTATATGGAAAAGCTAGCAGCTGTTAGTAACTCCAGCTCCAGCTGAACACCAGTTCCACGGCATCCAGATCCATGCACCCCACTCCTGAGCCCAAATAGGACTTCTTTTTTTTTTCTGTAATATTCCTTCCTCCACAGAACGTGAAGGCCTCAGAATTCCATTTCCCTTTTGTTAATGCGCTTTCCCTCTACAGTCCTAGCTGATGCTGTCTTAGGATGACAAATGGACCTTCAGAGCCAATCATCTTAACACTACGCCCCCCCCTTTATGCTGCTCCCCAATGTCAGTGCTGAGCTCTGATAACCTCTCTCAGAACCCCGTAAGCGCACAGTGATTCATTTACAACTGACACCCAAAACCCTACCACTGACTGTTGCAAAGAGACATCTGGAAGCCTCTTCTTATTTTTTCCTTTCTGCTAGCGGATTCTGGAAAATCATAGGAATAATGGTATACCATCCATTGTCTTGTTGGGTGTGTTAGCGACTGGCATGACGACCCCTGCCCATACAACTGCTAGTTGGCTTTAATCACAATCTACTCGTCTCCACTTCCAAGAGTCCTGCTTTGCTGCTGTGTGCTACCTTCTCAAGGTCAAGTGCTCAAAGGAAGGCTCACATAAACCGAGGGAGGAAAGAAGGGGAAACGTAGTGAACTCTCGTTTCATCGGCAAAGGTATCTCAAAAATACTTGAATCTTAAAAATCCATGGACCTTGAGAGAGGATCATTTCAGCTTAACTCTGAGAACATGGACGTCATTGCAAACACAAGCTAATGGAGAGCCAAACAAATGCTCCGTCTTGCCTCATTGGGTTCATGTTTTCCGATACTGTTCACCGTTTCCGTACTTTTGGAGATGCCCCTTAGATTACCAGTCAGGCTTAGTTGTTTTCTTCATAATTAATGGTGATCTAAATTTGTGACACTTTGTCAAATTCTTACTATTTTTGTTTCTGCCAGCTTAAAAGGTGTCCCACGATGATTACGACTTTGTAATTACATGAGGGAATTGCTCGGATATGGTGAGCCACAGTCCTCCGGGCCTGATAAGACAAAGCCACCCTGGCTCTATCGTTTTTTGTTCAGTGCTTAGACCAATGGCCTTCAGATAGTTTACACACACACTCAGCCAACAGAAAAAAATGTTACACACGCTTCCTGTAAACTACACAGTAGAGATGAATGCCCCAAACATGTATAAGAGCTGAAATAGATATGAGTTTACTTCTTGTTCATGCAGTAGCATGAAGTGGATGCTCCTGGTCCATGGGCATCTGAGCTCCCACCAGTGTTTCGAGGATGAAGGTTCCTATTTTAGGCCTTGAGAACTGGGCCAGTAGAAGGGAGATGAAAAAGGTTGCCTCTGGCTGGGGTAGAGCAGCAGTCTAAAACTGAGTGTGCTGGAAAAGACAGCTTTTGATAAACAGCTACACTTCTAGGATTAGTCATCTGTGGGGTTTTGCTTGCTTGCTTGGTTAGTTGGTTGGTTGGTTTTTTTGAGTCAGGGTTTCTTTATGTAATAGCCCTGGCTGTCCTGGAACTAGCTCTGTAAACCAAGCTGGCCTCAAACTCACAGGTTGGCCTGCCTCTGCCTCCCAAGTGTTGGGATTAAAGGTATGCACCACTACACCCGGCATCAAACTTTTTCTTTATATTAAAAATTTGTATTTATTTTTATGTGTTTTCTCTGCATGCATGTTTCATCCTGCATGCAGGATGTATTGCCGTGCCCTCAGAAGGCAGAAGAGGGTGTTAGATCATCTGGAACTGGAGGTACCGATGCTTTTGAGCCTTCGTGTGAGTGCTGGGAATCTAACCCAGGTTCTCTTCAAGGGCAAATGTTCTAAATTGCTGAGCCATCTCTCCAGCCCCCAAAACCAACTTTCCCATGTGTGTATATGTGTACAAGGTATGCATGTTTTATGGTTGGGTATGTGTATGTGCACGTGTGTATGGTGTGAGGCTGGGGAAAGATGTCAGTATCTTCCTCCATCTCTGTCCGTTTTATTCCCTTGAGAGAGTTTCTCCTTCCACGTTTATGTGGATTCCAGACATTGAACTCAGGCTTACATGGTCAGGTGGCAGATGCCTTTACCCATGAGCTATCTTGCTAGCCCTCAGTGTCATCTTTCATATTCAAAAGCAGAGTACTTGTAATTTTTTTAGAATATAGACAAGGAAGAGGAAAAAGAAGAGAATGAGGAGAGGGAACAAGAAAAAAGGGAGAGAGTGAGCAGAAATGTGGGGAGAGAGAGTGGGGAGGCGGGGAGGTGGGGGACTCCTGTTTTCAGGACCACTGCCCTAGGGACCAGTTACTATTGTGCTTGCTGCCTTAATCTCCTAATCCAGACAGACTCTTACCTTCTCACTTGACAAGAGGTTTGCAGAAGACAGAGAAACTACTTTCCCTTGTGGTTTCTTTTCCCCCAGAGTAAACCCCCTGAAGACAATAGGGTTTGGTGGGAGGAAAGTGTGCCTCAGAGAAGGGAAAATGGGGAGATTTCTGTCAGAGAACAGAAGAGCCTAGGTAGGGAGAAAGACAGGCACACACTGCCTTGCAAGAGAAGGCCTTGCACCACCTAGATTCTAGCCCTGGGTTCCAAGAGCCAAAATAAAAAAATAAAAACCCTTGGGCAAAATACAACAGCACCACCAGGGGAGAAAGAGTAATTTACTGTCCTGAGTGATACACTGGCCTGTGACAGACCCCAGTCTTGGCCCAAGTTAGTGGCGCATTTAGAAGACTGGCACAGCATGTGCCGGGGCTCAGTTCCCTGCCAGCCCTAATGTCTGGGTATCCAGAACCAAAATTAAGTTGATGGATAGAAACAAAAACATATTTTTAGTCACCTTTGTGTTCGAAATGTGTGAATGTTAAGACATTCGTAAGTTAGTACTGATTCAAAGTCATTTCTCTAGCGATGTGACCCTCGTGCATTCTAGTATGCTTCCTGGAGCAGTGTGCAAGTGAAAGGGGTCAGATGATGGTAAGGCTGGTGTGGTACCAGGGAAGCCTCTCTGCCAGCATTGCACCAGCCGCAGGCTTCAGTAGAGGGACGATGCTCTATGCCTGCTTCATGCTGACTCCACCACTGTTAGCTATTGGCACCCCTAACTATGCCTCTGGGGGACCTCATACAGAGGCAACTGGACCCACAGCTGGAGCACAGATCTTAAATGATGAGGACTCAGGACAGAACTTAGGCTCTCTGGGCAGGTTTCCTCGCTCATCTGGTTTTTCACCTGGGGATTCCGTCATTCAAATATCACCAGGTCATGGTAAGGATTCAACTACTCAAGGATGCTTAGCACAGCGCCTGCCGCACAGGAAGCTCTTCATTAAATGTGAGTGATGTTACCACCTTTGTTACAGTGGGCACTTGGAACATGCCGGTGATTGAATGGATAGCAAGCGCAGAAATGCATGCAGGAAATGCACAATGCCGACATGGCCGTCCGTTTTGGTGCTATTCTGGGCTGAATTCTGCCATAGTTTGGTTTTGCCTCTGCATTTTTTTTTGCACACATTTTCAAGTTTGTCGCATACCCCAAGGCAGCAGTCAGGAAGGGAAACTTCATGTATCCCTGTGGGTGACCAGCAGGTAACAAACAATGACAAGAACTACAGCCATGATCAGAAACACAATGTGGTCATGCCAAATAACGCTTTTCTGGAAATGCTCCCTTCCATTGAAATCCGTCTTAGAACTTTGGCCTCAAACAACATTCAATGAAGTGAATTCCATGAATTCCGATTAATCAGAGGATCTGCAGTCGTTCCTCTGGGGATGTGTTTAAAGTAGCCCTCAGCCAACAGTTCAGCGAGAAGACGGCTTGGACAGTAGCCATTTGGAAACACTGTAAGAATTTGAGTCGATTCATCACTTCCTAAATATTCTCTTGGAAAAAAAATAACCGTCTGTGACGGGAGGGGGAAACATGGTTAAGTGATCAGTGCCTCTATGTTGTCTTCCTCCTGACGCTCAAACCAGGAAGTCCACAAGCACATGTTTTCTCACATCTCTGAGCCCTTGCCTTCCTTGTTGCCTCAGCCTGGACCACCCTCGTCCACCCTTACGTAGTCATGCAGGTCAGAGTTGTAAAGTGCAGAGGTTGGTGGTGAGGACTGAATCTCGGCTGTTTCCCAGGCTGAGTGACGCCAAGCATGTTGTTTAAGTTCTCCATGACGTGAGTGCCTATGTTACAGGGCCTTGGGAAAATTTCATGAGTTGATATAGGGAGACTATATAGAACAGGACACTTCCTGGCATGTAGTAATCATCACAGCCATTATCATGTGAAATTAACATATGCTAATAAAAATTCATTTGATAAAAAGCTGCAAATGACACATCTACCCCAGGCAATGCAATGCTGAACCCTACAGTGGGTTAACTGTCCATGTCCCTTCCCCACTCCAAGCTCAGTGACCCTGTCCTGGTGACTCAAAACTGAGCCTGGTGGGAGGCTTGACAAATGTTTTCAATCAGCACATCTCCTTTCCTCTCCCATAGTGGTTGACCGGCACACTGATGACCAAGCTCTGGAGGTCTGAGAATCCCTCCCGCCATCACACTCCAGTCTAATGCTCCTAAAAGGAAGCAGCAGCCTTACAAAAATATTACATGGGAAACAATGCAGCAACAGGAAAGCATGAGGGTAGAGAAAAAAAATAAATCAAGCCCAAGGCTCTGATACATCAGCTGCACGTTCCTGCCACATACAGATCTGGCAGTGAAGTGTCTTTAGCTTTTTCTTTTTTAACTGAGAGAAACTGTAAGATGCCAGAGAATTTTGACTCAGCCTTATCTGGATCCTGAAATGAATGTCTTCAAAAGTTTTAGTACAGCTAAAATGCAAGCATCTCAACTGTGCACTAAGCATAATAACAGTATAGCAATCGACTTATCCAAACAGGTGATATGGACGAAGTAAAAACGTGTTGTTGGCTGTCATTTACCCCAGTGAACAGATGTAGGGTGACCCTTACAGCCTTCACTACACGATCGCCAGGAGGACGCAGCTCTTCCACACTGTATTCCTTCTCTTGTGGTTTAAGTGGATTGCTTGTTTTCTTCTGGAACTCCCAACATTGTGCAGTGTTCCCAAGACTGATGCTTGTGGTAGGAGAAGAGAATAATGAATTGCATGGTGTTTCCCAGAGGCTTTTTGTGTGTGCAATTCTCACTTAATCCATACACACATATACAAGGGGGTGTGGACATGCGTGCATACCCTTGAAAGATAAAGAGCACCCATTTAAGACAAGGAAAAAGAGGTTCATTAAGCTAACAAGAGATCAAGAGATGCTGGACTCTGGGTCCCATTGACATTAGTGCAATTGTACCTTGGACACTGACCATTGGAATATAGGCATCAATATTCCTAAAATGACTGTCAAACTGCCCTGTTTCCTTACATCATCCAGAGAACCATGAGGCTCAGGACAAGAACATCTGTTATACGGCCTTAGGTCTCACACCCATTGCTGCTTGGCAAGATTTTAACTGAATCTGTATCTAGTCTTTTTTTTTTTTAATCTTCTGTGGTCTAAAGATCCCCATCTAGCAAGATTTATAAGATGTTGGATTCCCCCAAATGTAGGAAGACTCGCCTTCTGAAGAGCGTTGTTGCCGTTCTTGTCATTGTAGGCATTTATCCCTATTCATGGCAGCCTATCATCTTTTGATTCTCCTCTCTATATTTGGATAAATTTCTAAATTGCGAGTCATCACTAAATTAGGAGTCAGAATGCCAGTTTCCAGGCTCTCTTGCACCTAGTATTTGGACACATGAATTAGTTGCAGCCAGTTAAGGATGTCTGTATATTACAAGAGTCTAACTGAGGAAAAAAAGACTCTGCTCGGACTTTACATCTTTGCTGATGAAGGGGAGGCAGAAGTATCTGGCCTTGTATGGGGAATGCTTGTCAGGGATTATAGTAGGTTATTTCAGACCTAGAAGTTGCAGATTAGTGCAGCAGAAGTCTTTCTATTAGATCTATGGTGGAGTTTGGTTTGGGGTCTTTTCTTCTCTAGGATTACCCTCAGGCTAAATTTCCAGTCTACTCAACAATTCTTTGATCCGCCCAATATTTTTTAAACAAACCATCTTTCTACTTATTTAAGACAAATATAAATGTATTTTCTGTTTTGCAGATGTGGAAGTTGATGCTTTGAGAGATTATTTTGCTCAAAATCATAAAGCACGGATTTGAATTTGAACTCTCATAATCCAAAATTTATGCTGCAAAGAATACAGTCATAAGTCATCAAAGTAATGAGTTGGAATGGGCTTTTTGCTTTTAAATGAGTAAATTCTGGAAGTATATAGTCTAATCATAAGGTCTGAGTGACAAAGTGTCAAAACAGAGACCATAACCCGAATTTTCTGATTTATAATTTGATGTGCCTTCCAGGATGCCATTTACCCTCATAATATCATCGCATTTTGCTTTATATATTTTGAAACATTTTAAGCATATTTTTGGCTCAAGAATATTATACAATGAGAGAGAGCCACCCCTTACTGTGTCCCATACCTTTTTAAGATTCACTTTCAACTGTGTGTGTCTATGTGTGCGTACGTGCACATGAGTATAAATGCCCACAAATACCAGCCAGAGGCCTGAGATCACGTGGAGCTGGAGCTGCAAATGATTGGGAGCAGCCTGCAATGCACACTGGGAACCTCAAGTCCTCTGCAAGAGCAGCCAGAGCTCTTAACCTCCGAGCCATCTCGCCAGCCACCCTTTCCAACTTTCTGTTCTACTTTGGCCGGGTGGTGGTGGCGTCCTCCTTTAATCCCAGCACTTGGGAGGCAGAGGCAGGTGGATCTCTGAGTTCGAGGCCAGGCTTTTCTATAGAATGAGTTCCAGGACAGCCAGGATTACATAGAGAAACCCTGTCTCAAAAAACAAAAATAACAAAACATCAAAATCTGCTTGAAATGAAGTTAATTTCCCAGGGCTGGAGTGGTACGCTGGCGATGGAGCACTTATCTAACATGCACAGAGCCTGGTTTCTGTCCTCAGCACCATGGAAACGGAGCGTGAGGGTGCATACCTGGAAACCCAGGATTCAGGAAGGGGAAGGGGGAAGACCAGAACTTCCAGATCATCCTCACTTATGAGTTCAAGACCAGCCTGGAATATATGAGAACTTGTCTCTAATTACCTAATTAATTAAAAATTTGTTTCCAGCAGTTTGGGGTAAGATGTGTGAGTAGAAGAAAACTAACAGGGAAGAAGAAAGGGTACTAGAGATGGGGGAAAGGAGAGAGGTTAGGAAAGGGGAATTAAGTGAATAAAGAAAATAATATGGGGGAGGAGTAAACAGCACGTTCCCCCTCGTGTTCAGAGTCTGTCCACGTAACATGAGAGCAGCAGGAGGAGTGTTTGTGGCAGAGGAGGGGAAAGCAGGGGGTGAGGAGGAGGGACAGGAAAGGGAATGGGGGAGAAATATGAGGAAAATACAACAAACATACAAAATGTCATAATGAAGGTTGGTCAGCTAGCTTATCTGGCAAAAGCACCGGCTGTGCAAGTCTGGCAGCCTGAGCTCAGAGAGCTACCCTGGGGACCTAAGGTAGATGGAGAGAATCCACTCCTGAAAGGTGTCCTCTGTCCTCCACACGTGCACTGTGGCATTTACCACACACACATACACACACACACACCACGCGTATGCGCACACACAATAGTAGTAGTAATGCAGTTATTCAAAAGTCAAAATGAATCTCATTGATTTCTATACTAACAAAAAAGAATTAATAGAGAAAAATGGGTTTGGTGACACAGCTGTAACCCCAGTACTTCAGAAGCAGAGACAAGAAAGCAGCCACAAGTCTGAGGCCAGCCTAGGCAATATAGCAAGACATTTTCTCAAATCAGAAAAAAAAAAAAGAAAAGAAAAGAAGAAAGGGGGTGAAGAGGGAGTGAAAGAGAAAAAGATAAATGAAGGAAGTAAGGGAAGAAACAAAGAAGTGGGTAATGGAGAGGGTTAATTATAATCACAGAATATTATATATATGAAAATGTCACAAGGAAACCTTTGTACAGTTAAAATATACTAATAAAAGTTAGCGTTCAGCTATCATCACTTCATTCAACTTTGTATAGGGTTGATTTGAGGCACTTATAGTTTTTTATCTTAATTATAAATTATAGTAATAAAAATTAGTGTGAATGGTATTTTAACAATTAAATAGGACTAGATCCTGCGTGGTAGTGCACACGCCTTTAATCCCAGCACTCGGCAGGCAGAGGCAAGCAGATCTCTGTGAGTTCAAGGCCAGCCTGGTCTACAAAGCAAGTTCCAGTACAAACAAAACAGCCAGAGCTGTTACTTACATAGAGAAACCCTGTCTTGAAAAAAACCAAACCAAACAAAAGAGTTTCTCTTTAGCAGAGCTGGTTGTCCCAATAGATAAGGGTGTGCTTAAACTGTGAAGTGTCCCAGGATGGCAGTTTCTTTGCTTCGTAGGTCTGGGTCTGATTGTTGAGTTGTTTTCTTTATTTTGTTTGGCCTGGAATTTACTATGTAGCTGCTTCTGCCTCCCAAATGCTGGAATTACAGGCATGCATCTTCATGCCTAGCCCTTGAACTTTATTGTTTGATTTTTTTGTTGTTGTTTTTTGTTTGATGGTTTTTATCAATATTTATTATTATTATTAATTTATATGTGCATGCATATGGTTTTTGTTATCATTGTTATTGCTTAGTTTATCGAGACAGGGTTTCTCTGTGTAGCTCTGGTTGTCCTGGAACTCACTCTGTAGACCAGACTGGCCTCGAACTCACAGAGATTCGCCTACCTCTGCCTCCTTTAGAGCTGGGATTAAAGTCGTGTGCCACCACCGCCCAGCTGCATTTGCTTTTTGTTTTTGTGTTGTTGTTTGAGAAAGTTGTCTCTCAATATAGCCTTGGCTGTCCTGGAACTAGCATATAGACTAGGCTAGCCTCAAACTCATAGAGATCCTCCTACTTCCACTGCCCAAGTGTTGGGATTAAAGGCGAATGTCACCACGCCCCACTGTGTGTGTGGCCAAGTATACGTATGCATGTGCACGTTTGTGTGTGTGTGTATGAATGTTGCATGTGTAGGGATACCTAAAGAAGCCAGAGAGGGTATCAGATGCCCTGGAGCTGGAGTTCCAGGTGGTGTGAGCTGCACAATGTGGGTTCTGGGAACCAAACTCTGGTCCTTTAGAAGAGCAGCAAGTGTTCTCACCCATTGAACCCTCTCTCCAGCTCCAAGGCCTGTTTTGATGATAATGCTAATGATTGAGACTTGATATCTCCCAGGTACTTATTCCTACTCCCATATCTGCCGCATTTTCTCACGGTAAGACCTACAGGACACCCCAGAACAGGCTATGTTTCTGCCACTTTTCCAAAACTGTCAGTCTATTCCCTCCTCTTCTTCCTAGCTGAGGCTCACTTACCAGGCTCCAGTTAGTGATCAGGCAAAACACAGGCTAAAACTGTGTGGTTGTGTCTGCCTTTAATGCTGGCACTCAGGAGACTCAGAAGGCAGAGACACAAAGATCTGTATGAACTTAAGGCCAGGCTGCTCTACATAGTGAGTTCCAAGGCAGGCAGGGTTACATGGTGAAACTCATACTATATATCACCAGGGTGTGGTGGCCCGTGCCTTTAATTCCAGCACTCAGGGAACAGAAGCAAACAGATTTCTGAGTTCCAGCCAGCCCAGAATAATCTGTATAGTGAGTTGCAGGCCAACCAAGAATAAGCAGTGAGAGCCTGTCTTAAAAGAATAAATAAATAAGGGCTGGAGAGATGGCTTAGTGGTTAAGAGCACTGGCTGCTCTTCCAAAGGTCCTGAGTTCAATTCCCAGCAACCACATGGTGGCTCACAACCATCTGTGATGAGATATGGAGCCCTCTTCTGGCGTGCGGGCATACATGGAGGCAGAATGTTGTATACATAAGAAATAAATAAATAAATCTTTTAAAAAAAGTGTCTGTGACTAGATATGGTGGTAGACACCTTACTCTATTTCCACAAAGAAAAAGGAATAAATTAATAAATAGATAAATAAAGAAAGAAAAGAAAAAATAGGATATCTAGCTATGGTGGCGCACGCCTTTAATTCCAGCGTGCAAGAGGCAGAGGCAGGCAGATCTCTGAGTTCAAGCTCAGCCTGGTCTACAGAGTGAGTTCAGGACAGCCAGGGATACACAGAGAAACCCTGTCTCAAAAACAAGGATAATTAATTCAATTTAAATTTCAGTGTCAGGCGGTGGTGACGCATGCCTTTAATCCCAGCACTCGGGAGGCAGAGGCAGGCAGATCTCTGTGAGTTTAAGGCCAGCCTGATCTACAAGAGCTAGTTCCAGGACTGGAACCAAAAGCTACAGAGAAACCCTGTCTTGAAAATCAAAAAAAAAAAAATTTTTTTTCAAATAACTGGCACGACATTAATTTACATTAAAAAGTGTTGTGCTGTTGATCTGGAATCCAGGTTTAACTGATATATTAGTTATGTCAACGCTGTGATCAAATGCCTGGCAAGAAGCTATTATGGGAGATGTTTCTTCTGGCTTACAGTTCAGGGATCCATCTATCATGGTGGGGAACACACAGAAACAACCGGGGAAGCATGGTGGAGAGAGCAGGAAGCCACAAATCACAGTGCGTCAGACTCCAGAAGCAGAGAGTGGACAGGAAGTGGAGCCAGGCTATAAAGCCTCAAGGCCGGTCCAGCAGTGACCAATTTTCTCCAGGGATACTTTACCTCCCGAAGGTTCCACATCTTCCGAAAACAGCGTTACCAACTGGGGACCTCGTACGTGGGAGTAAGAGGAATGGTTCACACTCAAGCCACAGCTCGGTTTATCCTGGCTAAACCACGGTGCCCTGACTACCCTCAGCCTGAGGCTGACGCAAGGTCTTATCAGCACGCCCAGCAGCAGCCTCCTTGACGTGCTGCTGAGTTTCCTGCCTACCTCTAGGAGATGGCTTCCCTTGCTTTTGTCATAGAGGTTCTATATGGGCACTTTAAATGGTTGCCACACTTAGTCAAGATGTTCCGTGTGGCCATAGTAAAAGACTTCTCATGTGAGCTAGTCTGCCATGTTCTCAGAAGTACTTAATTGTGTTCTATAAGCCCCATTGCTCTCCAGCTGAGCAATGTATTACGTCACTCAGTAGAAATGCTGCAGTGCAGAGAGGCTATTCCTCACAGATTAGTCAGAAGACAGGAACGTCCAGGATATCCTGTGAGCATCCTTGCTGCCCATCTCAGTAAAGGAAGCTTTCTGGTGGGAATGATGACCTAGGGCCCACACACGCGGGGCAAGCACTCAACCACTGAACTAAAACTCCAACCTTCAGAAGGATTTTTCTATAAGGATTTTCTTTAAAAAAAAAAAAAAAAAAGTCTCAAAGAGCCTGGCAAAATGATTCCTGATGACCCAAGTTCCATTCCCAGAACCTATGGTGAAAGGAGAGAACTCATTCTGGAAGTAGTCCTCTGGTCTGCACTCCCCCCCCCATCTCTGTCAATACACACACCAACCATACACATAATAATAAAATAACTTTCAAAGCTTAAATAAAAGAAGCAAGGGCTGGAAATAGTAGCTCAGTTGGTAGACCGCTTTCCTAGCATACAGAAAAGGAAGTCCTGGGTTCAGTCCCAGCAGTGATAAATCTGGGCATGGTGGTGCATACCTGTAATCCCAACTCTTGGGAGATGGAGACAGCATGATCAGAAAGGTCATTGTCATCTTCAGCAATATGGTGAGTTTAAGGCCAGCCTAGGCTACAAGAAATCCTGTCTTGGAACGTTTTTCTTAATTTTGAAGAGGTAAACATGTCCCCATATTGACTAAAGTTAAGTCGTTACGATCACCTCTGTGTTCTTGGAGCACAACGCTTCTCACCTGCTGTGTTTGTGTTTTCACTGAGCCAATGTAAAAGCGAAAAGTGAGATGGGGAGGCTAAAACAGAAAGCCATCTGCTAGAAAGGGTGAAACATGACTATATTAGTCAAAATCTAGGAAATGGAAGACATCGAGTCATAGGATGAGAAAGTAATGTGGTTTAGTGTTGGAATGTTCCAGAGAAAGGACCCTTTCAGGACAGTGCTATATAAAGTTCTCAGAAAAGAAGACTGCTTTGTTCTCATTTTAGAAATGGAAAATCCCCTGGACCCAAAATTCCAAAGTCCTCCACATGTGTTTCTGACCCCCCAACTCCCACCCCTACCCCAATAACCTCATCCTCCACGCAATTCAAACCGGGTCTCATCTCAAACTCAGGCTTTTGACATGATCCCACAATGAAAAGCTTCTTTCTTTTTATTTTTATTATTTATTTGTGATTAGATATCGTTATCATTCCTTTATCAGTCAGGGACTGTGTAGGAGACTTGATGGTGCTTAATAAAGAGACTTTGGGGACAACCTCGGGTTGTTCCCAGCTCTTGTGATTTCCAGATACTGAATTCAGGTCCTCACAAGAGCAGGGCCAGCTCTTTACCAACTGTGCCATCTCGCTAGCCTCAAGAAGAGTTCTTTCCTGGCTACATAGTCTCCAAGTTAACGGTAACAATTTGTCCAAGATAAACATTTAAAAATGTCACAAACTTTGAGACTCTGTTTCAGCACATCTCAATTTTTAAAAAAGTATTTTAGAAGTCTTAAAAACTGATCCATGCCTGGGCTTCCCACACCCCCTGGCAAGCTCTGCTGCTAAAACGGCACATTGTTTAAGCTTCTGAGGAGACTTTTCTCCCAAACAGCTCCAACAAGGATGTGAACTCAAAGAAAGAAGGCAAGGTTTCCGCTAGTGGGAAATATTTATAATTCAATGGAGAAGGGAATGGTGCCTCTCATGACAGCCTTGGGCTCAGAATTTATTGGACCCATGAGGTCTTGGCTCTCACCCACCCAGCTCTTCAGTCTGAAATCCTCCTGCCAGAACACCCCATGTGAACACCAATCAATGAATGGCAAGGAAATTATGATCATCCCAATTTTGAAAAAATAATTAATTAATTAATTAATTAATTAATTAAAGAAACATAGGATTTGTAAATATGTTCTAATGCAGAGTAAACCATGAGGTACTACAGAGATGGTTCATGATTAGGAGCACCAACTGTTCTTCCAGAGGACACCAGTCTGATTCCCAGCACCCATATGGTGACACACAACCATCTGTAACTCCAGTCCCACAGAATCTGACGTTTTCTTCTGGCCTCTCTGGGCCCTACATGCATATGGTACACAGACATACATGCAGACAAAGCACCCATACACAAAACGTAAGATGAAAAACAAATAGCCATGGTGGGGTTTGCCTTCAATCCCAGTACTCGGGAAGCAGAGGCAGGTGGATCTCTGTGAATTCAAGGCCACCCTGATCTACAGAGTGAGTTCCAGAATAGCCAGAACTACATAAAGAGACCCTGTCTCAAAAAAAAAGAAAAGAAAAGAAAGAAAAGAAACAAACAAAGGAAACCATGAGTCTTGGGAAACACTTGGAAATTCCACAAAGAAATAGAAATCAGATGTAACCTTATCGTTTAGATATGCTGCTACACATGAAATATGTTGTTAGCAAAAAAAATGGAATCATGTTCTACAAGATTTCAAAATCATCTTCACTTCATTTCTTAATATGTGGTAAACATTTATCTACCTCATTAATTCTTATTCCCTATGTAGCCTAAGGATAACCTTGAACTTAGAGTCTTCTGCCTCCACCTCCCCAGAGTTGATTCTACAGGCTTGAGCCATCACACCTGATTATATGTACTGTTGGGGATCAAACCCAGGGCTCTTTGTATCCAGACAAAAACTCTGCCAACTGAACTATAACCCCAGACCTTGTTGTTTATTAGTAGCATTTCAGCGATTATACACTGTATACTATAAATACATGTCAGCTCATTTCAACTGTCCTTTATTTGGGGACATGTCTATTGTCTCCAATTACTATTAACTGTGATAATTATTATCACAGGAAAGTTATTTCTTGCAGTCAGCTGTAATTATTGCATCCTCAGAACAAATTTCCTGAAGTGAAACCGGTAAGCTGAAAGCAGTCCACCTTGTGATGTTTTGAGGCCCATGTTACTGGTAAAAAGTCTATCAATGCCACCAGTTCCATACAAAAGTACCTGCCGCAAGTCTGCTTCAAGGAATAAAAAGAACCTGCTTACTATTTGCCTTGAAGTATCTTTTATGATGACAAATTAGTAAACAACGTCCTGCAAAAGCAATAATATCTCTTGGCACATTCAAGACATTATTCAGTTTAAGATAGGATTTCAAGTCTGGCCTGGTGGCGCACACCTTTAATCCTAGCATTTGGAGGCAGAGGCAGGCAAATCTCTGTGAATTCAAGGCCAGCCTAATCTACACATTTAAAAATAAACATTTAAAAATTAAAATGGGGGGGGGGAGAGATGACTCAGTGGTTAAGAACACTTATTGTTCTCGCAAAGGACCAGGATTCTGTTCCCAGCACCCACATGGGGGTTCTCGGCCACCTGTAACTCCAATTCCACAGGATCTGATTCCTTCTTCTGACCTCCACAGGCACTAGGCATGCACATGTTTCAATACATACATGCAGGCAGAACACTCATACACACAAAATAAAATAAATAGATCTTTGTAAAAGGTTTTAATAAATAAATTAAATATTATTTGGGGGGCTAGAAAGATGACTATGTCAGTAAAGAGCTTGCCACTCAAGTCTGAGGACCTGAATTTGGACTCCTAGCAGCCACATAAAAGGCCAAACTTGTGGCTCATGCTTGCAATCCCAGCACTGTGGAGGCAATGACAAGGGTATCCTTTGGGCTTGCTGGTCAGTCCATGTAGCTGAATCAACAAGACTCTGCCGCAAAAACTAAAATGGAGAAGCTGGAGAGTTGACTCAGCTGTTAAGAGCACCAGCTGCTCTTCCAGAGGACCCAGGTTCAAGTCCCAGAACTCATATGGGAGCTGAAGCCATCTGTAACATCAGTCCCAGGAGATCTGGCATCCTCTTCTAACCTCCTTGGGCACCAGGTATCCACATAGGACACAGACATACATGCAGGCAAAACACTCACAGACATAAAAATAGTAAATGAACAAATAAAGATAATATGGAGAACAATAGAGGAAAACATCTAATTTTGACCTCTTGCCTCCACATTCTTGTATGTACACACACATATACATACATAGATGCCAAAAATAAGCCAAGAAGATAAAATGTGATTTTAAGTTTCTGTGGAATTTTTTCTGTAGCATAACTAATATAGAACCAGTACAGAAATAAGGTTTCTCTGTACTTGATTTCCTTTTCATAGAGAAGGCCAGCTCTCTGAGGACTCGCTTTCTGCCCTCTCTAGAGTAGAGCAACGGCGGCACAGCATCATTCTCCTGAACTTAACCCATCTTCTATTTCATATTCCATCTCCCAGCATGCCCCGGGTAAACACGGCAGCGCTGACATGATGAGAAGCCTTCCCTGAAGAGTGCAGCCCACACTCACCCATCCCTTCCCTGAACTCCTATAATACTTATTGTCTGTACCACACAATTAGCACTTTATTACATACTGTCTTGTTCTCTAATTGCCTGTACCACACAATTTAGCACGTTTATTACATTCTGTCAGATTCTGTAACTGTGTCATGTATTTTTGTCCTAGCTCTCTGCCTGGATTCCAAGCACAGGGCGGCAGGGTCCACATCTGGTCCTGCTTTGCCGTTCCCCACGCTATTGTTAGTGTGCCAAGCACAAGCAAGTGGACCCTCAATCTCCTGGTTGGAGGGAGATGAGGAGGTTGAAGGGTTGGTTGATTGACTTTGCAATAGACTTTAAACAGGCTGAGTTATCTAAACTCGGAGCTAGAAACAAAGGAGGCACTAGGTAAGGAAGGGTCACCATTGGCTGCGGCCTGTCCCTTTTGTCCCATCTGCCCTGGTGCTTACTAGTCATTTAGTTTCTGTTTTTCTACATATACAGAACAGAAACACCCAAACGTATGACAACACATTTGTTCCATCTAACGATTCTACAGTACAGCACTCTCCAGCTGGGGAGGTACTGCCATGAACAGGCAAAGAGATTATTCTTGGGAATTAGAGAGACTTTGAATCCTTTGGGTGGCCTTCAGCTGATGTTTAAGCTTTCTCCTGTCCCTCAGGTGCTAAACACTGGCTCCTCATCCTGAAATGATTCCAGGGTCTGTGATTATACAAGATGCTACCGAGTGTCGGTAACCTGCTGGAGTAGTTTTACTTTTCTCAATTTCTCCCGCAGGAATGCCTTGAAGTAAATATGAAGCCTTGTTATAAGCATAACAAGTATAATTAATACTTCTGCTTGCCTCGCACACTCCTTGGACAGTGTCTGCCTTGGCTGAGATTCCCAAGTTTGTTCTTCAGTAAGTGTAGAAAACAAAGTCAGACCGAGTTAAGCAATTTAATTTCTCTTCCCAGCTGAGGTTGTTTCTATTTGATGGTCTGCCACATGACATCAGAGTGGCTTCTAAAGTAAGAAGAGAAGGAACACCCCACCTCCAGAACTCATGAATCCCTGCCGTAGTCTGACTCTCGCCTCTACTGCAAACACTTAGGTAAATTGATCCTTGCATTTACCGTGTTTCTCTGACTTGGAATGATGCAAAAAAAGTTCTGTCCCCAAGTGCCACCTGCTTTCCCCTTTCTGATCAATATGTTTTGCCACACCACACCCTTTCACATTTTTGTTCTTGTTCTTTTTTTTTTTTTTCAACTGGTAGGTGCACAATAAATCCTATCAAGGAGGACAATGGTGCAACTCATAACTCTCTCAGGACTGGACGATGAGGCCTGTCCGGGAAGTCTCTCGTGGAGGGGCTTTCCCATCCCCAAGGATCTAAGTAGACTTTTTAGGATCTTTAGTATGACAGAGGACCTGCTTAAGAACACTTTCCTGCCAGGCAGTGGTGGCACAAGCCTTTAATCCCAGCACTCAGGAGGCAGAGGCAGGAGGATCTCTATGAGTTCAGGGCCAGCCTGGTCTACAAGGGCTAGTTCCAGGACAAGCTCCAAAACCTGAGAGAAACCTTGTCTCCGAAAGCCAAAAAAGACTATGTTCCTTTGTTTGTGCTGTGGAGTTTCCCTTTCGTAAAACCACTTTTGCTATCTATGTCTCTATGCCAGTTGTCTGGATTTGCTTGTTCTTTCAGAAGTGTTTATGCAGGCCAGTCATGACATAGGCTGGGCATTGCATGCGGCAGAGAGAAAAATAAACATTACCCAGACAGAAACTCATATTCTAGAAAAATACAAGCTGATGAAAGCAGACCTACCAATAGACAGTCCCCACCTAGGAGATCATTATTAATAGAATTTAGGTTCCTGCTTGAGCTGGCTGTGCCTTCCACCAAGTCAATTCTGTTGATTAAGATCTAAGGGGAGGGCTGACCTGATTGTAGGTGTGCTTTGACCCAAAGAGAAAGGGATTGCTTGAAAACTATGGTATGGTGGTCTCAGGGTGAAGAAGGTATGAGAAGGGGCATCCTCAGTGAGTAGATGTTTGTCTCAGCTTTGGTTCCCAACCTAGCTCCGTAGACTTATGTCTGGACCAGCAGGGCACCTGCAGAAGAGTGATGTGAACATGTGTTAGCTGCTTTGGAACGCAGGTAGAAACCTGTGAAACACTTGCGACAGGGAACCTCTCCTCCCAGGTTTAGAGGAGGTGAGTTTGATGACCCTAAGGGTACAGGAAGATACCTGGGCTGAGAGTGGCTGAAAAGAGACACTGCCCCCCAGTGGGAGGGGATGTCAACCAAGAGCCCAGAGCTGAAGAATTCTGAAAGGACAGCAGAGTACTTCAGATGCAGCGCCATAAACCAATGGGGAGGGCTGCAAGAGAGCCAAGGTCGGCCCTAGGCAGGTTAGATGCAGCTAACACAGTGTGAGCTGTGTGGGTCCCACCCAGGCTGCACTGAGAAAACCCAAGACACACAGGTTCTACAGTCAGAACACTCAGGTTCTGGTCAGGAGCTTAGGCAAAGTGATGCCTTCTTCCCTGGTAATAATGAAACTGAAGTCAGGTGATGGAAAACAAAACAAAACAAAACAAGAGGCCCGAGATAAACAACAGAAAGAGACGATTGTTGGCCCTGAGTGAGTAGGGAGAGCTCAGGTGGGCCTCTCCTCCTTGGAGAAATGAAGGAGCTTGAGCACTCAGTGGAAGCTGGAGACAGGCTGACTAGGCCCACAGTAGATGAGCAGACAAAAAAGAACTGAATTCTGGCAAAAAAAGAAAGAAAGAAAGAAAGAAAGAAAGAAAGAAAGAAAGAAAGAAAGAAAGAAAGAAAGAAAAAGAAAAAGTAAAAGGTATCCCCCTAAGCCTTTTTGGCTAAGGTTTCTGTCCCGCAGCCATTTAGTCCAAAAGAAATACACAGAGGTCTACATTAATTATAAACTGGTTGGCCTATTAGCTCAGGCTTCTTATTAACTCTTACATCTTAAAGTAACCCATTATTCTTGTCTGTGTTAGCCACGTGGCTTTTATCAGTGAGGCATTCCCATCTTGCTTCCTCTGTGTCTTGGTGACGACTGCAGACTGAGCCTTTCCTCTTCCCAGAATCCTCCTGTTCTGGTCACCCTGCCTATACTTCCTGCCTAGCTACTGGCCAATCAGCATTTTATTAAAACAATACAAGTGACAAATCTTTACAGGGTACAAGACCATTGCCCCACTGCAAAGCCTAATGAAATAAAATTCTGCCTATATATGCAAGAAACATTTTGAACAGTATTGTAACATACATTTTGCCAGGTGTGGTGGCCCATGCCTTTAACCCCAGTACTTAGGAGGCAGAGGTAGGTGGATCTCTGTGAGTCTGAGACCAGCCTAACCTACAAAACAAGTTCTAGGACAGCCAAGGCTACACAGAGAAACCCTGTCTTGAAAACAAACAAACAAACAAAAGCATACACTCTGCCTCTGGCCCCTTTCCCAGAGAAACAATGTTAAAATCAGATTGTTCTCCCTCCCTCCCCTCCCACCAGAAGGCCCCAAAGTCCCTGGAATGCTGCCAGCAGAACCTCCATCATCATTAAAGGGTCAAAGCACAGATATCGAGGACCTCCAGAAACCCCCAGTTCTCAGGGCAGCATCCATGTATTTGCGACTGTGGAGCATTTTGAACGTATCCTTGCCCTCCTAGACATGCCAAAGCATACATAGTTGTATCCCAGCACCTGGCATTTTCCCTTCGGCACAGACTGGAGAACTAAATAAACACTGTTCTGGGTTTGGCTTTTTCCTGCCTTCCTGGCCCACCTTTAAACACATCAAATATTGAATTAGGCTTTTCTTTTAGAGGAAACACAATTCAGCCTACAGGAAGATGTCTAACCTGAGAAATGGAACCCAGAGGGAAGGGGGAAGACTCTGAAATATTCTGGGAGCTTGCCGTAGGCCAGATGAACCTGGCCGAAGTGGGCAGTGACAACGGTCTGGAAAGCTGGGGTCGGAGTGTGCCCACTGGCTGCAGGTTGACGCTGTGCTAAAGAATTATGCAAGAAGGTCGGGGGCAGGACCACTTACATTCCCTGAAGACCTCGGAGAGGCCTGGGCACTCCCATCCTCGATAGTTACCACTCAGCTATTAACAAGGCCCACGTAGAAGAAGCAAATTATACTTCAAATTTCACCTGCTTCATACAATTCTCAGGAAAGTCTTTCTTTTGTCAGGGGCATATAAAATGAAATTCATTGGGGAAAATAAAGAAAATAAAATGTTTTTCTCCTGGTTGTCCTTTCTTTTACTGAAAATGATGAGGGAAGCAAGTCATATTCTGCTCTTCGCTTCCCCCCTTCTCTTTCCTCTCTCCAAATCTTCCCATGCATCCCTCCTTGCTGTCTTTCAGACTCATAGTCTCTGACACATGGTGTTCTAACTCATAAAAGAACATACTAATTAAAATATTTGCCAGGCAGTGGTAGCACACACCTTTAATCCCAGCACTAGGCAGGCAGAGGCAGGTGGATCTCTGTGCGTTCCAGGCCAGCCTGGTGTACAGAGCGAGTTCCAAGACAGTCAAGCCTACACAGAGAAACCGTGTCTGGGGAGAAAAAAACAAAAACAAGATTTATTAAAAGTGTGTGTGTGTGTGTGTGTGTGTGTGTGTGTGTGTGTGTGTGTGTGTGTGCGCGCGCGCACGTGCATTCTATGGAACTTGGAGGTTAGAGGACAACTTGGGGAAGTTGATTCCTTCCTTCTATGCCATGGGTCCTAGAGATTGGACTCAGGTCATCAGGTTTGGTGGCAGACTCCTTTTCCCTTGGAGTCGTCCTGGCCTATAAAACAAGATCATCAATTATCTTCTACTTTTCAAGTAGTCAGTACCACTGGGCATGGCACTGGTGAGATGGCTCAGATGTTAAGAACACTGGCTGAAAGCAAAGGACACGGTCAACAAGACAAAACGATGGCCTACAGAATGGGAAAAGATCTTCACTAACCCCACATCAGACAGAGGTCTGATCTCCAAAATATACAAAGAACTCAAGAAATTGGACACCAAAAGATCACATAATCCAATAAAAAAAATGGAGTACAGACCTAAACAGAGAACTCTCAACAGAGGAATCTGAAATGGCTGAAAGACACTTAAGGAAATGTTCAACATCCTTAATCATCAGAGAAATGCAAATCAAAACAACTCTGAGATTCCATCTTACACCTGTAAGAATGGCCAAGATCAAAAACACTGATGACAACTCATGCTGGAGAGGTTGTGGGGAAAAGGGAACACTTCTGCATTGCTGGTGGGAATGCAAGCTGGTACAACCCCTATGAATGTCAGTGTGGTGATTTCGCAGAAAATTAGGAAACAACCTTCCTCAAGACCCAGTAATACCACTTTTGGGTATATATCCAAAGGATGCTCAATCGTGCCACAAGGACATGTGCTCAAGTATGTTCATAGCAGCTTTATTTGTCATAGCCAGAAACTGGAAACAACCTAAATGCCCCTCGATCGAAGAATGGATAAAAAAAAATGTGGTACATTTACACAATGGAGTACTACATAGCAGAAAAAAATAACGACAGCCTAAATTTTGCAGGAAAATGGATGGAACTAGAAAGCATTATTTAGAGTGAAGTAACCCAGACACAGAAAGACAATTATCACATGTACTCACTCAAAGGTGGTTTCTAAACATAAAGCAAAGAAAACTAGCCTACAAACCACAATCCCAGAGAACCTAGACAACAATATGGACACTAAGAGAGACTTACATAGATTTAATCTACATGGGAAGTAGAAAGTAAAAAAAGATAAGCTCTCCTAAGTAAATTGGGAGCATAGGGACTTTGGTGGAGGGTTGAAGGAGGTAGGGGAGAGGCAGTAAGGGGAGCAGAGAAAAATGTAGAGCTTAATAAATATCATGGAAAAAATTAAAAAAAAAAAGAGCACTGGCTGTTCTTCCAGAAGTTCTGAGTTCAATTCTCAGCAACCACATGGTGGCTCATAAGCATCTGTAATGAGA
Source organism: Ondatra zibethicus (assembly GCA_004026605.1). Lineage (NCBI taxonomy): Eukaryota > Metazoa > Chordata > Mammalia > Rodentia > Cricetidae > Ondatra > Ondatra zibethicus. The sequence continues at coordinate 2,773 of PVIU01011480.1, read as the reverse complement.
TCTGGTTTCCTCTTCTGTCCCACAGGGATACATGCAGGCAGAATATTGTATATTTAATAAATAAATAAATCTTTACAAAAACACCACTGGGCATGCTGTCTGAAGTGTCTCATTTTGAGGCAGGATCTCATATAGTCCAGGCTTCCCTGGACCTTGATGCCTTTGGACTCCTGTTCCTCCTGCCTGCACCTCACAAGCACTGAGGTTACAGGTGTTTGTCACCACACCTGGCAAAACTTCCATCTGCTGGGTTTCTATCTGGCCCATCCCGGAAATCCCACTCATGACTTTGTACACACTGTGATGTCATTTTATCACTGAGCTATACCCTCAGCCCTGGTACTCTCATCAAAATTATCTGTCTCATCTTCATGCTCAAAACACAGGGAACCAGTGCTGGGGGGGGATGTTTTATGCTATTTTATTTCTATGGGTATTTTGCCTACTTGTATATTGTACACCAGGGGCTTGCCTGGTGCCTGTGGGGGATAAAAAAGGGTGTGTCCCCTGGGACTCCAGTCACAAATCATTGTAAGCTACAATTAGGGGTGCTGGGAATTGAACCTGGGTTCTCTGGAAGAACAGTAGTGATTTAACCACTGCGCCATCTCTCCAGTCCTAATATTTTCATTGATAAAGTTCCAAGAAACTTGCTGTGGAAAAAAAAAAAAGCAATTTCTTCTGGTAGATTGCCATCTAGTGGTAAGTTTCTGTAATCTAGTTCCTAGGGGTGCTTGTGTGTTTCCCCACAGCCCCATTGTTCATGCACACCATAGCTAGCACAGACTGAGCATTCTTCAAAAGAACTTTTGTCTCTTGTTTACCTGGATATTATCAAAGAAACCCTGCCAATCAAAATTAATATTAACTTTCTTTTCTGCTAACAACCAATGGTTTGTTGATAGTTTCCCATGCTGATCATCAAATCAGGTTTGCATTTTCAAAGGTTTTCCCTACTACTAGATTATTGCAAAGCGTTGTATGTGACCAATTGTCACATATGTCGAAAGGTGTTATGAATGAATCAGAAGCCACAGGTGCAGCAGTGAGGCAATGTACTCCAGATTTAATCCTTGCTAGGGGGTCTCCTTTTTGCTCTGGAAGAGCGTGACAGTCCTCAGAGTCCTCAAAAGCTATTATTAGCTTTCCCACTTAGCCACCCTTTTGCTGTGTTAACACCCACTACAGGGAGTCATCCTTCTTCTGCCAAGCTAACGGCTGTTCTGGGGCCACAGTTAATCTGCTTTCCATACCAATCCATACCAATTTGACCATGTATGGAGGGTAGGGACTCAAGTGTCCCAGAGAACAGAAAAGACCAAACACATTAGATGTGATCAGAAGAGAAGGTGCTGGCCAGTAGGGGAAGGAAGCAGCCTCCCTCCCCCCAAAGTGGAAGGGTGTGAAACAAGAGCTTGCGTAAAGATGAGAAGTCAGCGGGACGGAAAACATCCTGAGTGCATGGAAACCCCAACCTTGGCAAGAGTTTAGGATCTCTGTGGAACTAAAGAGAGGCCAGCTTTCTATCCACTAGTCCACTGAATAAAAGATACAACAGCATTTAGAATGCGGAAGCAAGGCATTTGGAGAGATGGCTCACCCATTAAGAGCATTTGCAATTCTTACAGAGGACCTGGATATGGTGGTTCACAATCATCTGTCACTCCAGTTCAAAGAGCTCTGATGCTGTCTTCTGACCTCCACACTAACCAAGCACAAATATGGTGCCCATACATACATATAGGCAGAATGCTTATACACATTAAAAAAAGTAAATGGACATTTTTTTTCTTTTATTAGATTTTGTTTATTTATTATGTATACAGTGTTCTCCTGCATGAAAGCCTGCAGGCCAGAAGAGGGCACCAGCTCTCAGTACAAATGGTTGTGAGCCACCATGTGGTTACTGGGAATTGAACTCAGGACCTCTGGAAGAGCAGCCAGTGCTCTTAAACTCTGAGCCATCTCTCCAGCCCCAAATGGGCAAATCTTAAAAAAAAAAAAAAAGGCACAAGCAAAACTACCTCTAAGCCAAAGGCCAGCCAGGGCTACATAACAAAATGCTATCTCAAAAACAAATGACAGGGCCAGTGATGTGGCTCAGCATGATGTTCTGAGAACTATCTCCAGAACCTCACAGGTTGTCCTCTGCCCTCCCTATCCAAACTCACACCTCTCTCTCTCTCTCTCTCTCTCTCTCTCTCTCTCTCTCTCTCTCTCACACACACACACACACACACACACACACACACACACACATAATAATGTTAACAAAAATAAAGTTTATTTAATAATGAAAAAAGGTTCCAGGAGGGATAGTGCACTCCTTTAACCCCAGCACTCAGGAGGCAGAGGCAGGTGGATCTCTGGGAGTTCCAGGACAACTTAGTCCACATAGTGAGTTCGGAGACAGCCAGAGCTACACAAACTAAATATACTGCTCAACCCATTGCTCCCTTTCCTGATACTAAACTATTCTCTTAAAAAGAAAGAAAGAAAGAGAAAGATAGATAGATAGATAGATAGATAGATAGATAGATAGATAGATAGATAGATGTTGGGCGTGGAGGTGCACATCTTTAATCCCAGTGCTAGAGAGGCAGAGGCAGGCAGAGCTCCCTGAATTCAAGCCCAGCCTGGTCTGCAAAGTGAATTTCAGGAGAGAAACCATTTGAAGAAGAAGAAGAAGAAGAAGAAGAAGAAGAAGAAGAAGAAGAAGAAGAAGAAGAAGAAGAAGAAGAAGAAGAAGAAGAAGAAGAAGAAGAAGAAGAAG
>PVIU01011479.1:0-64615 GCA_004026605.1 Ondatra zibethicus | reverse complement strand
GAGTGTTGGGGGGAACTGGGAGACCTGGCTGGAGGGGAAATTGTGGTTGGGATATATTGTATGAAAGAAGATCACTTTTCAAAATTTAAAAATTAAAAAAGGAATTGTCAATTTCTGGAAATTTTCATGCACTATTTTAGACTGTAGTTGATTATACATAAATACATAAAATCATGCAAAGTGAAATCTTGGAAAATGTAGGATGGCATACCACAGCTATCCACACTGAACTAATTAGTATTTACAGAACCAGAGAGAAGGCTCAGGACTTAAAAGAGTATACAGCACTCTTGTAGAGGAGCCAAGTTTGGTTCTCAGCCCTGCCCTGTGTCAGATGGTTCACAATTCCAGGGGCATTCACACTTCTGCACACACACACACACACACACACACACACACACACACCTAATTAAAATTAATAAATATAAATCTTTACTGGGTAGTGGTGACACATGCCTTTAGTCCCAGCAGAGGAAGGCAGATCTCTGTGAGTTCATGGCCAGCCTGGTTGACAGAGTGTGTTCCAGACCAGGACAGGCTCCAAAGCTACACAGAGAAACTCTGTCTCAATAAATAAATAAATAAAGTTTTTTTAAAAATCCCATATAGTGATATATACATTTTACATATACAAAGAGAACATTAATCAACATAGACTTTATTGGATCATGAAGCGGACTTTAACAAATGTATCAGAACTGAAAGAATGAGAGATTTTTTTGCCCTACAGTGGAATCAAACAGAGATCAAATTATCAACTATATCAAGGGTCTTAAAATGCTTAGAAATAAAATTTAAAAGTTCTACATGAGACTTGGTCACAAAAGATGTCTCAATAACTACTGAAAGGCATTTAGGATGGAATAATGATATGCTAAATGAAAACTTGTGGATGGCAGGAAAAGCAATACACAGAAAGAAATGTATGGTATTTAACACTTCTAATAGCAGTGTGAAAAATAAATAATCTAAATTCTTAAGAAACTAGAGGGGAGAAAGTGAATTAAGCTAAAATTAAATAGAATAGTCAAAACTTAAAAAGAAAAAGAACAGAGAAGCTGGAGAGATGCTCAGCAGTTAAGAGAGGGCATTGCTAATGTGGAGTACTCCATCTCAGTTCCTAGAACTTCATAGCCACCCGTGAATCATGCCTGGGGGTTAGGGCACCTCTAGTCTCTAAAGGCACCTGTACATTTTTTGCACAGACATGTATATATATTTATATACATATTTATATATATATATATTTAAAATGAGTAATTTGAAATATGAGATTTGTGAGAGAAAGAACATATATCAGTTAGATGGAGAAAAGAACAACCAATGAATCAGAATTCAGTTCCAAAATATCCCTAAAATAGACAGAGCGATTTTTCAAGGTGAAGGAGGGAGACAGTCAGGGAAGGAAAGGGGAAAAGAAAGAGAGAGGGAAAGGTGGAGGGAAAGAGACAGGGGAGTGGAAGACAGAGGAGAGGGAGAGAGAGAGAGAGAGAGAGAGAGAGAGAGAGAGAGAGAGAGAGAGATTATTGAAGAGGAGGTACTAATAACAGGACTTAATTTAGGTCAAACAGACACTGTCTTTGAAACAAAAATTGGTAAGGATCATTGAAGAAACAATAGATAGGCTGGAAAAACAACACAGATGGTCCACATGAAGATGTAAATTTGATATTCAGAAGCCACATAAAAAAGATGGATGTGATGATACAAACTACAACCTCAGCACAAGGGAGTAAGATCTCTGGTACTTGCTAGCCAGACAGCCTCAAAACTTGATGAGCTCTAGTCCAATGAGATTCTTTTTCAAAAGACAAGGTGGACAGCGCCTGATTAGTGATGCTAGCGTTTGGCTTCTGACCTCTGAATGCATATATACACACCTCCATACATATGTGTATCCCTACCATATGCACACAGGTATGCATGTGAACTCACAAAGAAGAGAAAGAAAATGAAGGAGGAGGAGGAGGAGGAGAAGGAGGAGAAGGAGGAGAAGGAGGAGGAGGAGGAGGAGAAGAAGAAGAAGAAGAAGAAGAAGAAGAAGAAGAAGAAGAAGAAGAAGAAGAAGAAGAAGAAGAAGAAGAAATAACCTGAGTGTTCTGTGTCTATTAAGAAATTAAACATATACTTGAAAACTTCACGCATGATGGTGTTTGCGTGTAATACCAACACTTGAAAGGTCAAAGCAGAAGGTTCATGAGTTTGAGACCTCTTATCCTGCTTGGTAAGTTCAAATTCAGCCTTAACTACTTAATGAGACCTTGTCTCAAATAAGTGAAAAATAAAAACCCAAAGCAGGAAGAATGAAACCCTAAAGGCTGAGGATAGAGCACAATGGAGAGGCACTTCCATAGCATGCAGGAGGAACTTCAGCAATAAAATGTTAAAACATCGAACAAGTAAATAACAGATCTACAATTCATTCACAATATAGAAGAGGATAGAATAATTTCTAACCAAGTTTTAAGAGTTCTTTTCAAGCTATAGTCCACATAGCACAAAACCTACCATTGGAAGTATCCACTTCACTATTTTGATACATTTATCGACATGTTACAAGCAGTTTTAGAAACTTTCACTGATTACACAAGAAACCCGTGCATACTAGCTGTGTGGTTCATCTCCCTCTGATCTTTTCTCTTTCTCCCCCTACCAACCACTATTTATAATCTGTACAGAGGGGCTTGATGCTGTTTTTTTTTATAGAGAGAGGAATAATGCAATATATGCTTTTGTGTCCAGATTCTTTTACTTATTATAATGTCATTGTGGTTCTTGGGTATCATTTTATGTATCTATATTTTATTTCTGAATAGTAGTTCATTACATGAATATACTAAACTTTAATTATCAATTCACAGGTTACCAGAAATTTTGACTGTTTACACTATTTGACAATTAAATTTCAAGAAGATGGGCATTCATGTGAATCTTTTAGGGGGCGTGCAATGTCAGTTTCCACAGATATGCACATAGCAATAGAACCACCTGCTCATCTCATGGCTTACTTTAGCCTTAAGAAGATTTTCAACTTCTTCAAAACAACTGAACCATTTACATTCTTAGGAGCATTTTATGAGAGCTACAGTTTCCTCAACTTTATAACCCAGTCACATCATTTCTTTTGTTCAGGATTTTATAACCGATACGAAATGCTATGTAAGTTCTATTTTGATTTACATCAAATCAAAATAGATACACCTGGTAGCCAATGATATTAAGATTATTTTACTGTAATTATTAGCCAAATCATTTTATGAGGTCAATAGTTAAAATATGGATGGACACATTTAAAAAGAAAAAACTTGTAATTAATATGATCGTGACAGAGTCATTTGACAGTTTAATATTCATTATAGATAAACCATACAATAGTGTGTGTGTGTGTGTGTGTGTGTGTGTGTGTGTGTGTGTGTGTGTGAATACTTGCTAGTAAACAAGGAGGAACAGGAAGGAGATTTCTCAACATGATAAGGAAAATCTATGAAACACCCTTGGCTGACATGCTTAGTCATGATGACAGCCTCTCCCCTAAGATTACATACGAGGTACAGACAGTCTTTCTCACGTTCCTTATTATGCTGTGCTGAAAATCATTCCCAGATCAGTGAGACAAGCAGTGATGCATAGCAGTTAAGAAGAACTGAGACCAACTCTATTCACAGAAGCATTGACTTTTAGAAAGTATGAAAGATTCAACAAAAGTGCTAGCATTACAGAATGAATGTGTAGTCAACCAAGTGGCAAGAGGGAGATTTAACAAATGAAAACCAACTGGATTTATATGTATGGACTGTTTAGAATTGAAATTTAATTGCACCAGTCTCACTAACAACAAATACAATATACTTAAACATACATCTAAGCAAAGAAGCATGTTGTGTATGCATAAACCTTTATTATTCTGTTGGAATAAATAAGAATAAGCAAAGAAATTTAATGTGTTCATGTTATAAATATTATTCTTTCCCAAATTATTCATAAATATAGCTCCTACAATTCTAAGAGGATGTTGTACAGAAACTTGTAAAGTATTTTAGGAGTAGAATTGCCAGGTCACAAAAAACATATCTGACTTGCTAGTTGGATAGAAAGGTAAAGAAACAGTGCAACAAAAATGTGTGTGTGTGTGTTCATGTGTGTGTGATGTGTATATATGGTGTATATATGTGCATTATTAATAAAATATGAAATGTTTGAATGGAGGGAGGCTAAGCTTACTTATTGAATAGAATAGAGTCCGGGAGTATGTCAACATTTTTGTGGTCAACTGATTTACAGTGAAGGTGGACATATAACACAATGGAGGTAAGATTTTCTTTTTAGCACATGTTAAATATGTGGGTATTCTCAGGCAAAAGCAAAAAGGAAAAAATAATTTGGGGACATACTCTGTGCTATGTATAAATTAATTCAAACTGAGTCACATAACTAAATACAAAAATTTTACATTTTTAGTAATAAAACTACAAGGGAAAAAAATCTTTCAATTATAGGCTAGATAAAAGTTTTTTAGGTATAACCTTAAATACAAGATAAACACACATACTCACAAGAACAATTTAGCAAAGGGAGATATGCCAGCACTAGAAAAACTCACATTTCTTTGTAAAATTTATAGCTAGGCTATATAAATTATTTTCAAAATGAAATAATTAGAAAATTTACCAATTTTAAAATGTGGACAAAATAGCTGAGCAAATGTCTTGTTGATGGATATATATGGAAGATATATGAAGTGGTATCCTGTTCTTTTTGTCATAGAAGAACAAAACTAAAACCAAAAGTGTCTCCTTCCACCTATATCAAACTGGATAAAATTAAAATAAATCAAACACAAAAAGCAACAGAAAATAGAAAAATAGAAACTCATATGCATTTTTGGTAGAATGAGAAATAGGAACATATTCTCCAGTATCCTATTTTTGGCAGGTTTTTATTCATATATATATATATAGATAGATAGATCTATGCATATATATATATATACATATATATATCAACATAACCTTGGCCATATTGACCCATTAGACAGTTATTGAATGTATCCATATTTTCCCAAATATTTCTTTATATACTGATGCACTCAGCCATAAATAGTTATAGTGATTCTGTCAATAATCCCAAACTAGAATGAATTCAAATATCCTTCATGTGGTAAATAAATAATAAAGCTGAGGCAGCTCCATGAAGCAGATGCCTAGGGCAGCATCAAGAATGAACTACTTATATATGTGACAGTATAAATAGATTTCAGATCATTATTTTAAATAATAGATGCTAAATGCAAAATTTTGCATGAAAAATCCCATTAATATAAACTTCTCAAAGGAATGAAAATATTGTAGATAGAAGAAATAGGTGAACAATTGGTAGAGAGAGAGGAGAATAGTTCATGTGAGCCTGAAATGATTTCTCTGAGACGTGTCATGAGTATGAACACAGTTACAAAATTTGCTGTTTGGAAAAATCCATTGGGATTTATACCTTAACAATATATATAGTCAGTATTTTTTACATACAAATTATATTCTAACAAAAGAATTATGTTATTTATTTTAAATGGTATTTATAATAACCTTGAAGACAGTGCTGTGGTGGAGTGCTTAGGACAATCATGGACTGCTGGTATATGTTATGTGTCAGTTTTCAATTAACTTGCTGTGTATACTTAAACTCATCTTGTTTCTTTTCCTTAGTCCAAATTTCTACAGTTTTCCAATGAAGAGAATGGACAGAATAATAACAAGCATTTTCTCTTGTATTGGGTTCCTATGATGGCTAATGAAATGATTTCTTAGATTGTCTTTATTTTCCCTCAGTCTCTAAGAACTAATGTTTTTGCTGGAGTCTGGGCTAGGTTTAAGTCCTGGCATATTACCATACACTACAAGTAGGTGTATGTTATAGATGACTGGGCTAGATTTTCTATGGTCATCACCCTTTAGTCTTTAGCAAGCTGTGTATGACTGAGCTCTGAACATGCATTGTCATCAGCAATCCAGAGCCTGGGAACCAATTTTAAAAAACACAAAGCAACTCTCAAGCAATTATCTTGTACATGAGGTGTTCTGTTTTCTCTGCCTCTCTTGATTGAATAGCTCAAATAATTTAGTAAGAATAATTTCCACTCTATAGTCCCACTCCCAAGGGAACTCATGCATTCCTCACAATTACCCTACCCTGAAATATAGGTCAGGTTGGGTATAATTATCCTCATTTTGTAATTGCTAAAAAAATATAACAATAACAATGGCAAAATAAATTTAGGTGTGGACATTTTAATGCACAAATCTGGCTCACTGCTGCTAAAAGGCAGTGGTAGAATTTACACTTGGTGCTAAAGCCAATAAAGTAAGGTCAGATAACTGGTTTATAAGATGGATTGTACAAACCTGTTGCCTTAGTTAGGGTCTCTACTGATGTGAAAAAAAAAAAAAACCTACCATGAATGTGGCAATGCTTATAAAGGAAACCATTTAAGTGGATGGGGTTTCAGGTTCAGAGGTTTAGTTCATTATCATCATGGCAGAAAGCATTGTGACATGCAGGCAGAAGTGGTGCTGGAGAAGGACCCAAGAGTTCTATATCTGGATCCACAGGCAGCACAAAGAAAGAGAAAACACTGGGCCTGGCTTGAGCTTCTGAGACCTCAAAAATCACCCCCAGTGACACACTTCCTTCAACACCACCACCACACCTACTCCAAGAAGGCCTTATCTCCTAATAATGCCTCTCCCTATGAGCCTATAGGGGTCACTTTCATTCAAACTACTACATCTGGTCGGTGTTTTAGACTTGCTTCTTCTTCATCTATCTATCTATCTATCTATCTATCTATCTATCTATCTATCTATCTATCTATCTATCTATCTATCCATTCCCAGATGGATATCTATAAGGTGCCCAAAGCCATACTATATTTAAAAAACACGGCAATGGTCCATCCAAGAACAATTCCAGCAGTCATGAATTCTGCCAGAGATGTACACAAACTGATGAGAGAATTCTATCTCAGCAAGATCTCAGCAAGTGGAGGAAGGCTAGGAAACATTCCAGAAGTAGTTCCAACTGTGCTAAAAATAAGTGGGAGGATAGAGGAAGATCAAGATTTACGATCAGTAAAAGGAAAGTAGATAACAGGTCCAAGAAGTTCATGATAGTGTCATAGGTGCTGTGCACACTGGAAAATAGCCAGGACTCCACCCGTCTGGAATTCTGTAGGCTCGTTTACCTAGCTGGGATTTCTGCTTTGGACAATGTGAAAAGGATTTAAATGGAGAAATGCTGTGGCCAGATTGCATTTGTCAAATTATTCATCTATAGCAGAAGCTGTTAGTCAGGCAACACATAATGCAAAGGGATTGTTCTGAAGATTTTCATTGTCATAATCACACTGTCACCTCAGTGTATTGTCCTCATAATAGTACTGAGGACAATAGTAATGTGAGGTAGAACTGGAGCAGTGATGACACAGGTGAGCAGGTAGACTGAAGCCTAGGTCTTTTCATACCCTTTTCACTTTGATACTTTTGCTGTTGTTTTCTGTGTGCTTGTTCTTTTAAAGACAGGGTCTCATGTACCCTAGCCTCAAACTACTATATAGTAGAGAATATAAACTCCTAATCCTTCTGTTTATTTCCAAAGTTGTACAAGTTGTATGAGATATTTGCTCACCCACAAAGTATCAGGTGCTTACAGACAGCAGTTTTTGTTCCACCAGGTCCCATAGCCATTCAGTCCCAAATAGACACGCAGATGCTTATATTAATTACAAACTGTTCTAGCTGTTGCTCAGGCTTATTAGTAACTAGCTCTTACAACTTAAACTAACCTCTAATCCTTATCTATGTTTAGTCACGTGGCTTGGTACCTTTTCTCAGTAAAGCATTCTCATCTTGCTTCCTCTGTGTCTTGCTTGCTACTACATCTCTGCCTTTCCTCTTCCCAGAATTATCCTAGGCTGGTCACCCTGTCTATACTTCCTGCATGGCTACTGGCCAATAACTGTTCTATTAAATCAATACATGTTACAAATCTTTACAGTGTACTAGAGCCTTATCCCACAGAAGGTGGTGCAATGAGCCTCCTGTCATCAGAGCAGTGGGAAATGTTTGTGTGAAATAAAGAGACAGACTTCATCAGGGTTAGCGTTTCTTTGAAGACTTATTTTCCAGTCTGTGAAACACAGCTGCTGATAGTTGTTTTCCCTTTCTGAAGTGAAGATTTAATGTTGGGCAGAATATGATGAATTTTAATCTTGGCATACAGAAGAGAACAGGGGAAGTTTGTTTTTGCTAATTCTGCTGTTTCCACACCGAATATTTGTCTTAGTGTTTCTATTGCTGGGCAGAGGCACCATGATCATAGCCATTCTTACAAAAGAAAACATTTAATTGGGGTTGGCTTATAGTTCAGAGGTTTGGTCCATTACGACCATGGCAGAAAATATGGCAGTGTGAAGGCAGACATGTGTAGGATATAGAACTGATAATTCTCCATCTTTATCTGAAGGCAGCAAGGAAAGACTGACTGGTGCTTTTGAGACTTCAAAGCCTGCCCTCACAGTGACACACTTCCTCCAACAAGGCCACACCATCTAATAGTGCCACTTCCTGTGGGGCAACCACCCAAATCCATTTGTCTATGAGGGCCATACCTATTGAAACCACCACAATATCCCACTGAATATCCAAGCTACCAGTTCCCATGGCAACTGGAAAGGCTAAAGTATTTGGATTGTAACTACAAATCATCATTTTTGCTCCCCAGTAACATTTCCAGTCACCCCACAAACGTGGTTCCCAGGGAAACTCACTGAGAGCATATGGCACAGACTTCCAAGTCAAAAAGGATAAAGTTTGAATGCTGCTTCAGCCAAACCTTAGTCAAGAGATCTTTGGCAGGTTGTTCAAGCATTTTAGGCTTTAAGTTTACTGTCTATGATTGAGATTTGCTAAGAGACAGAGATTCGATAATATATGTAAAATAAACAACATAAGCTTTAGCTCAGAGATGATGTTGTGAAGGGTACATTTGTTTCAATTTTCTGGTAAAATATTCTTTGGTTATTTTAGTTTCAAGAGTTTCCCTTCTATCTAATTGTCATAGCTGTTGCTCCCAGTTCTGAGCAATGAACACAATACTCCCTACAGAAGCTCTCCTATCATTAAGTCTTCTCACTCCAATGCGAATAGCTCTCCTCAAAAGGTGAGCAGTAAGGTCCATTTACAACATTCCTGCTATTTTCACATGTGCTCTAATGCATCTCTATCCATTCAGAATGGAGATGGTGCAGATGATCTGATAACTGAAGGGTTGAAAAACTTCCTCTGAGTTGTTTGGAGGTATTAAAGAGACAAGGCAAGTGAAGACGAGGCTCTAAAATTAGAAATGTTTAAGATTCCTTGAGAAGACCACTTTAGACATTCTTGGGGAGCTAATTCTATTCGTTTGACAAGAAAATTCTTTGGTGTTCCTGGTGAATGATCTCAGACATTTTGCATATTATAGAAATGTAATAGATGTGGGCATGAAATAATAGAGAAAAAAACAGATAATGGTATAAGTACGTAAAGTGAAATCCAATACAAATAGTATGATTTGGCGGAAGACAGCCAGTGGAAGGCATTGCCAGGGTTGACTGTGGCTTTCCTTTTCCTAGAATACTTGGAATGAATCCATTTTTATATATTATCTTAAAATAGCATGCTTATTAATACTTTTATAACATTTTATAAGTGAAAGGAAATTATCAATAAATCATTGTACTGTGGGCATTAGCATTTCTGTATTTGGATTTGACTTGCAAGGATAGCTAAATTTATGTGATGTTTCAGCAAACAAAGATTATGGTTAGTTGGAAAGAACTGGATAGAAAAGGGTGGGAAATGGCTGTAATCAAGGAAAATGTCACTAGAGGAAAGTTATACTGTGCTGTGGTCACCAGAAACAAGGGACCCTTCACATTAAAATGATTTCACTTAAATTAAAAATACAGTTCTTCATCCATTCTCATCATTGTTCACTTTTCTGCATGTAGTATGCAGTCAGGGCTTGCAGCTCACTTATTAGAACCCAGCTTCTCCTATAACACAGCCCAGAAAGGTCAGTTGTGTGGTGCTGCCCTGAGAGTGGTGGAACATACAGAGAAATTATAAAGTTCGGCTGTGATCAGAGGGTACATACACCGTGGATTTTTAAGGTTTAGACTTCATTATGTTGTTATATGAACTAAAATGTTTTTTGATAACAAAAAAATATAGGAGGTTCAGTTTAATCTGGTTTAAAAGGCAAAAGGACTTTCATGTACCTAAAAGGCTATAACACCAGTTCTTTCAAGACTTTCACTCAAGTTCTTTTTAATTTTTATTTATTTACTTATGTCTGTTTTTATTCATCCTTGGGCTGACTTTCTACCACAGGAAAATGGCTGAACTGGATTGTCTGGGAAGAAAAGGATTTTTATTTATTTTATGTGTATGTGTGCCCGAGTACAATGCACATCAGTTTATGTGCACCACATATGTGCAGGAGACTGGAGAGGCCAGAAGAGGGCATCTAATACTCTTGAACTGGAGCTAGAAATGGCTTCTGAGCTTCTAGCAAGTGTTGGACATGGAATTTGGGCCATGTGCAAGCACAGTAAGTATTCTTAACAACTTACTCTCCAGCCCCTAGGGTAAGTCTTAACTTCACAAAAGGCATGGTTCAGACAAAAACAGCATATCCTCCTCCCAACCATAATAAAGAAAATTCCTGCTCTTTCCCAGGCTTGCCCTTTCATGTGCTTGCCCGCTCCTGTCTGATTTTACTGTGGCTATGGGAGTGCCATTCGCTGATGGGTGCCTGACAAATCTAGCATGGCATACAAGACAGGGAGTGTGAATAGGCTTAGGCTGGCAGGCCCAATCTCTGTTTGGAGGGTGGGGCTGGTCCCCATCCATTAGCCATCTGGCCATCACCCAGGCTGTGTGGGAACTGAATGGGGCATTGGAAAACAATTCAAAATGCAGTTCAGGATATGAAACCACTGTATGACTCTTATTTCAGAAAACAAAACAAACAACATACACACACACACATACACACACACACACAAAATGCCCAGCTTATGAGAATTGACACATTTCTAAATATTTAAGGTATAATACAAAGAAAAACAGATAACTTTATACATTAAAAAACAATGACCAGGCTTATGTTGTCTTTAAAATGCTATATATTCTATTTAGAACAAGGTTTCATACACACACAAAATAAATTCAATGTTTCAAAGTGTGGTTCTCCAGAAACTTTCTGCATAATATATCTACTATCCTGTGAACACTATGAGAACCTGTGAACTGTGTGGCCAAAAAATAAATAGTCACTGTGTTACTAATTATCTTCAAGATAAAATAAAAACTGCAAAAATGTGCCTAAAAATAACTTCAAACTCTTGCCAAATAAGCCAACAACAGCACAACTTTCCAGCTGGAGATTTTCAGTTCAGCAGTGAAAATGATGGAGTTGTCACCCAAGAGAGAAACTACTGTCATGGCATACATGCTGCAGGAACTTTTATTTCATTCTATGAAGAATAACTCAAACATATTCTGAATGCAAAGAGTCATGGGAAACCTTTGTAAAACCAGCCACTCTTTGGGGACTAATCATCACTAACCAAAGACACTCTGTGTTGGCCATGGTTGCACTCACCTGCATCCTAGCATCTACTTGGGAATCTGAAGCAGGAGGGTCATAAGTTTGACTCCAGCCCAAACTTTATGGTGAGTTCCTGTCTCAAACCAATGAAATGGAATTACTTATACCAGCCAAATAGTTATACAAAAATGGTTTTCATGCGGGGCTATTTGACACAAACTGGGTATGTTCTAACTTTGGTCCCTACTTTTATTATGCTTATAGTATTGTTTTAGATATAGACATATTCTACCTCAAAACTGAGGTATAGAAACAGAAGGTAGAGAAAGGTAACCAGCCTGTCTTGAGTAAAGATATTCTAAAAAGACATTATGTCCATCATTTATTTAGGTGATTATTAAAACACTGTATCCCAAGAAATTGGAATTCTTCCAGGATCATATACTTAGAAATGAGACAGTCAGAGGCAGAAGAGGGAGAAATTCTCCCAGAAAGAGATTTACACCTTTCCAAAACAACCTTACTAGAGAGACAATGAGAGACCAACAAGGAACTGGGCTGAACTGTGGCCAGGAATACTTGACTGTGCATTGCTCTGGCCCTCTGCTTAAACCTTAACCTCATGTTGGGACCCTCAAAATGGACTTGGAAGGGTCACCGGTTTCCTTTGTCCCTCTTGTCAACCTGGCCCCATTAAACACCTGTCTCCCTTTTCTGCTCTTCACTATTAGGTAAGTAAAATTCAGAATACATTTCTATGGAATTTGACAATGGGATAACTGGAACTTTTTCTCTATGTATTACATCCTCATTAATTTAACAGATTAATAAATCTTACTGTAAAAACTCATAGTATCACAAAAATGAAGGACAGATTTCCTGTGAAATGTTACATGTTACTTTGCACAGAAGTGTTTGACAACTGGTAGCTCTGGAGAGTCCGGTTTTAAATGACTGTCATTTCTTCTCTTTATTAGCCTTATCATCCATTTCTCTTTTATCCCTTAGCTATTGTCTTCTCTTTTCCCAGCTCTGAGCTGGCTCTGAGGTGGTCTTGTTGTCCTCCTCTTCCTTATTTAGGTGACCCATCCTTCACCTTGGTTTTGTTAGCTTTATTTCCATCTTCATCTTCTTCATAGTTGACAAGTAGGATTTTATCAAACTAAAGAGACTACAAAGTATTGAGATAATCTTTTTGTACTCTGTGTGAGGATGTGTCTCTGTTTTACCTCACTTACCTAAGGTACCTTCTGATTGGTTTAATGAAGAGCTGAATGGTCAGTAGCAAGGCAGGAGAAGATAGGCGGGGCCTCCAGGCAGCAAGAGGAATTCTGGGGAAAAAGTATGAGACAGGAGATTCACTAGTCAGACATAGAGGAAATCGGACTTACAGTACTGAGGAGCAGTAATGAGCCTCATGGCAGAATGTAGATTAATATAAATGGGTTGTTTAAAGGGCTAATTGGAATAAGCATAAACTTAGACCAAGCTTTTCACACTTAATAAGAAGCCTCCATGTCATTATTAGAGAGTTATTGATATGAAAAAAGACCAGTTACAGCATATAAAAGAAAACAACAGAGCCAAGGTGGTCATCTGACAGAAGATTATTATCCAGGAGATATTAGCAAACTAAAGTATTAAACATGAACCCTCTAGATATTCCAGTTATAAGCAGACAAATTCACTAGACAATGTAAAACAGAGTGAAAACATACAAAGAGACAAAAATACATGAAGAAATGCTCAACATTTTAGCTATCAGAGAAATGTGAACCAAAACTATGTTGACATCTACCTCACCACAGTCAGAATGATCATCATCAAAATAAAATATAAATAACTAAAGATATGGAAGAACCGCAAGTGTTTGTCAGGATATGAAGGAAAGGGATCCATACATATGGTTGCTGTTGATGTAAATATACAGACACAATGGAAATCAGTATGGCAGTTAGTCAAACTGTGAACAACCGCATTACATAGTACTAGCTGTTCTAATCCTGAGCATATACATGGAGAAAGCAAATAGGCTTAGACTTGTCTGCATAAGCATGGTTATTGTTACACTACTCACAATCATTGAGTCAAGCTATCGAATCAGCATATATGTCCACCAACAGAAAAATATCAAAGAAACTGTGGTATGAAGTCACAATGGAATTTTATACAATCATTAGTAAGAGGGAAACTTGCTGTTTTGACAAAAATCAATGGCTCTAGAGTTAATGTTCACTCTGTTGTTCACCAAAGCCCTCTCTGTTCCACTCTGGCAGTTAAAATACTTTCTCACTAACTTTAAGGATTAAAAAGTTTTGAAATTAAAAAGGTAAAATGTTGCTGTTTTAAGTGACTGAAGAGCATCCAATAAACAAAGATCTTGATTTTGTTTCTACTAGGTCTGAAATAGTTATCATTTAGGTATTTCCTTGCCTTCAGACTTGAGCACTTCAAACTCAGACATGACACTGTCACGATGATTCTCTGTTGATTTAGTTAATTCACTTTGGTTGTACTGAGGAGCCTTTGTTCTTTATAGTGATCAAAGTGTTGACAGCTTTTCCTTTTATAAACAATTTTTACAAAAAAGCCAGGATCTCTTCCTTCTTCTCTTCTGTCTTTCATTCCACTTATTTCTTTATCCATCTCATGGCAACTCCAATTTGAAAAGAAAAAAAAAGAAAAATCAAGGAAAGGAAGACAAATATACCATTCACCAACAGAGCAGTAAAAGAGAAAATCAGCAGAACAGCTGAGAGCCCGAAGTGGTGAGGCAAGACCTTGGCCTTCCCTTCCTCCACATTCACACATATCCATAGTTGCTTTCCCTTCCACACCTGTTGAGAGACTTGCAACATATTGTTAAGTGTAATACGATCATATTACATTTTGGAATATTATGAGATAGAAAAATTGGACTAGGCAGAAAATCAACAAGAAGCAGTAAAATGCATTAAAATTATGTCATTAGCTCAGACAAAGGGAACGAGGCAATTAAGCAACAGGCTTTCCAGTATAGATTCAGTAGTGGACACAGATAAGAGTGGTATGTGCATTAGAGTTTGTCAGACTTGGTTACTAGAACTATTACAATGCCTTTATCAGGAAAAAGAAGCAGGAGAGAGAAAGCAGAGGAATTTGGGCAAATTTCAGTTAATCATTTAAACTGAGATTTGGATTTTCTTAAGCATCTGGGTAGATGGAACTAGAAGAGCGGTGTTGAGACTGGGCCCCAAAAGACGGAATGATTAGAGTTTTAAGAAGACAAAAATCTTGAATGGATAGCATCTTTAATCACTGCATATCAAGGACAGATAATGACCAACACATTTGGGAAGAAATGCTAAGATCATCTGGAGGAGGCTCTTGAGAGTTAACTCGCAGGAGGAGCAGACAGGAGAATCTAAGGCAGTAAAAGGAGTTTCTGTGATGGTGCTTAGGAAGGCTGGGAAAAGGTTCCAAATGATAAGTTGTATTTCCTTTCTCAAACAGGAGCATGTCCAGTTGTAGGTAAAATACACTGGCACACAATAACAAGTACACTCTCTATCCCCATTTCTTTCTTTCTTTCTTTCTTTCTTTCTTTCTTTCTTTCTTTCTTTCTTTCTTTCTTTCTTTCTTTCTTTTTAAAATCAGCTCCACTCTAGATCAAAGAAGAGACACAATCCAACTTGTTCTTTGCTCTAGAGGACCAAAGTCCACCACACAGCATCAGTTTGCTCATCCAGAGCCATCTACCACCTGTGTCTCTTCTGTTCTTTGCTCATTAAAGCTGACTTAGTTGGTTTTATCAATGGGTTTCCTCTCTTCCTGTTTTCCTATTGTATTTGTGCAGTGTGAGTGATTGGCAACAGGAAAGCATTGTGGGTTATTTTCCCTCAGTTTGCTCCTTGTTCTTTTACCGTGTGCTGCTACATCCCTCCATGGTGTCTTGCCTGTAGGAGTGCTCAATGGAATTCTGGCTAGTTGGAGATTACTGTGGTGAAGGTATCGATAAATGGCAAAAGAGAGACCACTTTGAATATCAGGTTACATATTTCTGATTTACCTGCTGAAGTATGACTTTAAGACTCTTCCATTCTCTGAGTACGGACTGTATAAAAAATAATGTGTAGAAAGGAAAAATTGACTTCTGGTTACTGTAAGAAATGCCATTTCAGACATCACTAAATCTATTGTGTTGGATTCTACACTAAAAAAAAAATACCCAGTGATGTGGGAGTTCCCTCTGTATGCTGTGATTACCATTAATTAATACAGAAACTGCCTTGTCCTGTTGATAGGGCAGAACTTAGGTAGGTGGAGAGGACTGAATTGAATGCTGGGAGAAAGAAGGGTGGAGTCAGTGAGATGCCATTGATCCACTGCCAGAGAAAAATGTGCTGAAATTTACTGGTAGGCTATGACCTCGTGCTGATACACAGATGAATGGAGATGGGTTAAATTAATATGTAAGAGTTAGCCAGTAAGAAGTTAGAGCTAATGGGCCAAGCAATGATTTAATTAATATAGTTTCTGTGTGGTTATTTTGGTTCTGAGCAGCCAGAATGAACTAGCGGCTGCCCCCTGCAACAACCCAGAATTTGGGAAAGAGTAAGTTAATTGCAGTCATAGAGACCACATGACTATAGGAATGAGGTTGACTTAGTTTTCTTGAGCATGTGTACTTATCAGCTGCATATAAATGAATAAAGTTACAGCTTCCTTCTAAATGTCAAATTTCTATCTGGAAACTCCAGTAATATTAAGGTTATCATAAAGAGTCAAGGTGACAGTGTGTTCCTGTGTTGTCATGCAGCAATTACTCACTAATCAAACACTGTTAAAGCAAATAGGGATACCTCAGCCAGCAGTTGTCTCCCTACCAGACCTCCCACACAAGCAAAACAAAACCCAGCTCCAGGTGAACAACAAAGCAAAACAGAAGCCTAAACAACCAGAAACTACCAACTAATTTCTAATTAGAGACTCTCTCCTGGATTATGCATGAATAAGGCAAACACCCACCTGTATCCACTCTAATGTCTCTTCTCTACCTTTGTATTCTGTCTCTGGAAGTTTGCTTCCTACTAGGGCTGTCAAACACAGCTTTCGGCACCTCTGCTGCTTCCAAGCTTGGACAGACTCATGAGTCATTCTTCTCTAAGTCGACTATGTTAAATTTCAACCAAAGTTTTTCTTTTAAATTATACAGACATTGACTGTGCCAGCCACTATGCAATGAGTTCAAGAGTTAAGAAGGCTCCTGACCTTGGAAAGCTGAGGCTGGGTTTCAGTCTCCTGGACTGAAGTTTTATTGAATAATGTAGTAGAGCTGATATTGACCTCAAAGGGGGATGTGTGGATGGCAGACATCATTGAAAAAGCATGCCATGGAAGCTCAACCAACTTACTTCAGCTCTGTGACCACGAAAGTATTCCTCAAGACTATTAGACTATATTAGCATTCCTGGAACATTGACCTTGTGAGCTTCTTCATGGATGGGACCCGCAAAACAACTATGATTAAAAACCTTGGGAATTTACTTTTTTATCAGGGAGTCACAATATCTTTTTTTAAAAACTGTTTTTATTGAGCTCTACATTTTTCTCTGCTCCCCTTCCTGCTTTTCCCCTCCCCTTCAACCCTCCCCCAAAGTCCCCATGCTCTCAATTTACTCAAGAGATCTTGTCTTTTTCTACTTCCCATGTATACTAGATCTATGTATGTCTCTCTTAGGGTCCTCATTGTTATCCAGAAAGACAAATATCACATGTACTCACTCATAAGTGGTTTTTAAACATAAAGCAAAGAAAACCAGCCCACAAATAACAATCCCAGAGCCTACATAATATCTTTTAAATCATATTACAAACCCTAGAAATTATCAAATAAAACATAATTTTTAACAGTGCAATCCAACATTTCTGTCACTTATTAATAGAGTATTGATAAAGCTCTCCCTTGAACCCCTATTTTCTCTCTCTCTCTCTCTCTCTCTCTCTCTCTCTCTCTCTCTCTCTCTGTCCTTTTCTATACCCATTTGTGGATATGTGGGACTGCGTCTCTATGACCATTCATACACGGGTAGTTAGATACTCTATTAGCTAGTGAGGAAGGAAGAACTTTTCCAAGCAAGGATAGTGCTTCATCTCAGCTGGATCAAATGACTAAGATTAAGTCCTGGGCTTAGTAGGAGGGCAGGGACTCAGAGTGAGCACTTCATGATTTGTCTCACATTAAGTCTCTGGTCTTCAGCTTCTGTGTCTGTGAGAGGGTGTGAGAGGGTGTGGAAACAACCTCTCAGTTCAGAGGCCAGATCTGTGTCTGAGCTGTTTAAAAACCAATACTGAGGACCCCTCCCTGCCTGGGTGTAAGAGGGAGGCCATGCATGGGCATCTGCAAAAGGTAAAGACAATTTCTGGTGCTCTTCTTCCTGTTAACTCGGAAACAGTTTTTCCCCAGTGAAAGCCAGACTTCCTCTGCCAGTGGAAGGGTGGGGTGGCCTACATTTGCCTTGACAAGGACCCACAGACTTTGATTAAGTGCCCAAACCTGTACTACTTGCTTACCATGTGTTTCAGAAACAGGGCATGATCTAGAATGAAGGTCATCTTGTCTCAACAGGTGTTGAGGTTTCATATTCTCTCATGCAGTGTTTGTAAGCCCGCACTGTGAGGCAAATAAAGCCCATCTGCTATCGTGCTCTGCTCCCAGAGATTAATTTTCCTATATGCTGATAGATGGACGATGTGTTGACAAGTTTGTCCTGTGTTAGTGCCACAGAAATGGAAAATAGTTGGTGATACATACAGCAAAAGAGTCATGAGGTTAGGCAGCTCAGGCAGGAACATGCACAAGGGGTTGTGAGTTAAAACCTGAAAAACTCATGCTTATTACAGTTTTATTCACAATATCCAGCCTTAGTCTATCAGCAGGTGAGTGCATAATAAAAATGTGATACACGCCGTTATTACTTATTTTTTCTTATTTCTTTGACAAAGTACCTAATAAAAACAGCTTATGACTGGCCGCTTCAACAGTCACCTCCCTCCTCTTCACTTCCCCACCCATTCCTCCTCTTCCCCCTACGCACTAATATCTCACAGTGAGAGAACAAAGTGGCTATGCTGCTTAAAGAATGGATGACCTTGTGCAAGCTGAGGTGACCTTGTGAGCAACTTCTGAGTCTGCCTTGCCGCCTCTTGTACAATGGTCGCAGTGCCTTTGTTTGCTCTCAGCCAATTTGCTGAAGTTCCGATGATCTGAAATTGACATTTAAAATAATGCAAGCAGCAGCAGATGTACTGAAGATTCTTATTTACTGCATGCTTTAATGTGGTGAAGGAGCACATTGGCCTGCTATTGGCTTACTAGTATTTTTCAAAGATTTACTTATTTTAATTTATGTATATAAATGTTTTGCCTGCATGTGTATCTGTATATCACATGTATGACTGATACTCAGAGAAATCATAAGAGAGTGTTGGTGTAGTAAGGAGGCTGCTTGTTTGTTCCAGGCTGCTCAGCCCTGAAATAACCACACAAAACTGTATTAATTAAATCATAACTTGTCCCATTAGCTCTAGCTTCTTACTGGCTAACTCTTACATCTTAATTTAACTCATTTCTATTAATCTGTGTACATCATGTGGCTGTGGCTTGCCTGGTAAAATTCCATCCAGCGTCTGTCTCCAGCAGGACTGCATGGCTTCTCTCTGACTCCACCTTCTTTCTCCCAGCATTCAGTTTAGTTTTCTACACCTAGCTAAGTTCTACCTTGATATAGGCCAAAGCAGTTTCTTTATTAACCAATGGTATTAGCATACAGAGGGGATACATGATCCCACATCATGTTGATACACTGAAACTGGAGTGACAGATGGTTGTGACCCACTACTTGGGTGCTGGGAATCAATCCTGGATCCTCTATAAAAGCAACCATGCTCTTAATCTCTGAACTATCTCTCAAGCCTGGTTTATGAGTATATTGAAAATGATGTATTGACAGGTTCTGCTTTAGAATCCAAAAGAAGAGAAAACTACAGTTTATATCAGCCAGAAGTGAGGATGGGTGCCTCCAATGGTGTCTTTGTGGGAACCGAGTAGCAGGTATGTGCGTATTTGATTCCAAATAAAGCAAGTCCAGCATTCAAAGTACTTGAAAGTCATTCAAATCTTTACATGAGTCTTTTGGTAGAGGTGAACACATATGCAACACATAGCTAAATGGTCTTTACGTACCTTTTCCCAGACCTCACAGTCCTAGCATCTCACTCAATTTGCAGCAATTCCAAGTCTGTTTACTTGAATCTTCATGATCACACAAATCCCCATTTGATGCAGTCACAGGAAGAGCAGTGAAACTGAGCCCGACTGACCCTTTCTTTTTATTTCTCTTCTTTCCATTTCTATACTTCATGCTTTTGCCTTTGCAAATATTTGTCTTTCTGGTGACAATTTCCTCTCTTCACATCTCTATTCATCTCTTTTCTTGCTGACCAGTTCTACTACACAAACAGGGTAGGAGCAAAGAATGGAGTGTTCTAAATCTGTCTGTTGAGTGTGGAGAAGGAAGGAGACTCACAGAATGAAGAGAATGCAGAATTTGCCCTACTATGTTGTGGGGGGCAGAGTGAATAAACTACACAGCTGTAGTTCCTGTGGCTTGTTCCCATCTCTCGCAAAGAATGAGCGGATGTGGATGTCATCATGGAACGTTTGTATTATGGGGATATCTATGGCTGAGTTGTGCCAAATTACCCATCATGTGGTGAATAGTCACTCTTTTTCTTTGATGTTGTCTTCAAATACCTATTAAAAATATCTGCAGCTCTTTCCTACTGGCAAACCTCTTTGTGCTGAATCGTTTTATGTCAACTTGACATAAGTTAAAGTCATCGGAGAGGAGGGAAACTCAATTGAGAGCATGCGTTTATAAGATTGGCTTAGAAATGCAAGCCTGTAGGACATTTTCTTAATTAGTAATTAGTGGGGAGGACCCAGTGTACGGTGGGGTGGTGCCATTTCTGGGTTGGTGGTCCTGATTTCTAAAAAAAAGCAGAATAAACAAGCTGTAGGGAGCAAGTCAGTAAGCAGCACTCCTCCATGGCCTCTGCATCAGCTCCTGCCTCCAGGCCAGCAGTGATGAACAATTATCTGCAAGTGTAAGCCAAATACACCCTTCACTCCCCAACTTGCTTTGATTATGGTGTTTTATCAACAGAAACCCAATCTGAGACACTTTTCAAACCTGGGTTAAAAATTTTGATTTACCTTTAAAAGAAGAAAAGATACATATCCTCCTCAAATGCTAAAAAGCCTTTCTCTTAAAAGAAAGGCCCTTTGTTAGTAAAGATAGTAAGTAGGATTCACCTTCTGAGCTGTTACAGAGGGGTTGGCAGAACAAGCCACTCTGTCGTTGAGTGCCATCTTGTGGATAAGTCAGGACAGAGTGGTCATGAGTTGGAATTTGCTGCTTACTTGGAATCACCTTACCTCAGCTTGTTCACACATCTGAGGACATTCACCAACTTCATGTCACCTAATTTTATGGTAAGCACACAGAACTACTATCGTGGTAGCTTGGTGCATTTCAATTTGAAATATACTGTCAGAAATAGTAAGTTGCTAGAGAAGAGTAACCAATAAGAGCAATAATAATAAAACATAATAAAGGCCAGGATTTACTAATGGTGTACTTTGTATATTATATTCTTTATGTGAAGCATTTTATTTAATGCTCACAAAAGTCATTTTTATGAAAATTTTTTTGTTTTCTTTTATTTTAGATTTTTGTTGTTGCTTTTGTTGCTTGTATTGTTTTTACAGAATCTTACTATGCAACCCACGTTGGCCTGGAACTCAGAATCTTCCTACCCTATATTTCTGATATGATTACGTATTTATATCATCAGGCCTGATTTTCCTTCGAAGCTAATGGTGTACTTTGTAATTCACAAATCAGAAACCCTAACGTTAATTGAAAAGACTTGAGGCAGACTTCAGCTCTGTGTGACTTGTCACATAAACGGCCTTTGAGTTGAAACTGCTCTGAGGAGCTTGTTTGAGGGTTAGGTTAGAAACATCATTTTAAAGTTAATTAATAGGTTAGCACATGAAGTAATGAGTTTCATCATGGTCTCTTCATATATGTGTCTTTGTGCTTTGTCTTTCTCCCCACTACCCTCCACAGTATTCACCTTCTCACCTTCCACTGGTTCTTTCCTTTCCTCTGGGGTATACCCAATTCTTTTCCTTTACAGGTGTGGAAGCGTCATTTTATATAGAGACTATTGTGTATATGTATGTATGTATGCATGCGTGCATGTGTGTGTGTGTGTGTGTGTGTGTGTGTGTGTGTGTACACACGCATGTTTGTGTGACAGGACAAAGTATGGAACACATGGCCATAGTCTCTAAATTGGATCTGTTACTGAAAAACAAATATTTTCTTCCTAAATGAATCAAGATATTGTAGCATTTTTGGATGACCAGGGTTATGCCAATTTATACACAGTCACTTTCTCTTAGCCACAGTTGCTAAAATATGGACTATTCTGTTGATGGAGACTATAAACTTCTCATTATTAATAATAGTTATTTAAACTGTGAGATGATACCCAGTAATAAGAGATCTTCTCTTATGACCTACGGAGTGGTTCCATTCATATCCTCTCAGAAAACCTCATAATGGACACAATTTCTACAGTAAATTTCAAACTGGAATCCTTGGCTCAAAAGGCTTCATGGCCCATGGAGTTCCTTAGTTGAGTTTATACTTTAGGTGACCTTCTTTGATTACAAGTTACAAGATAAAAACTCGCTTAAGGAAAGGCAAAACATGAATCATGAGAAGTAGAATGTGTCTGGAAAATATACAGGTAAGAATTCACAAATTAGAGTAATTGAAATAGTGTCTATTCCTTTCCATCCAGAATGAGTGTTTCTGCCATGATATTTCAGTTCTCTGCTGTCTATGAATGTCTTCCTCTCTGGGGCCCCTGTTCACTCAACAGGCAATAGATTCGGTTGTATAATTTCTAAACTGTCACAGATACTGACATCTGGAGAATAAAGATCGTCTTTCCCTTGCTTTCAGTCCCAACATTTGGTAGTGCATCTTTGTTACCAAAGATACACAGCTTAGTCTGTATCACTTCAGCCTGCATACTCCTATGGCAGTTAGGGCTTTGGTAAGAGTCTGCTGATTCTACACTTCCATCTCATTCCAAATTCTTCTCATCACCCCCAAATGAGCCTGACTATTTTCCTGTTAAGGAGCTCCTCATCTTCCTCACAGCACCTGGGGTCACTATTATGCCTTCTCCCTCATTAGATACACCTGTCCTGAATATTTAACCTGCATAGATGTACACAGTGGGTGGATGTTCCTATGTAGTTTCTTCCCTTAAGCATAACGTTCTGGGTTTGTGGCATATCATTTGGTCCTCCATGTTGCTAAACTTTGCTTCTTTGGATTCAACTAACAATTATATATTTATTTATTATAATGTGTCTGTAGCAAGCATGTACAAACTTTTCCTTACAATTATTACTTGAGTGATACAGTCAGGCAACAGCAATAACACAGCAATAACACTGGAATGGATGCTACAAAAATTCAGGATTTATATGTAAACAATAAACCCTCTCTGCCTGAACTGGCCTTGTCCCATAATCACACTGATGAATATCTTGAATATCACCATAGAAATTTCGTCCGATGGATGGAGATAGAGAGAGACCCACAGCCACATCAGAGCAATGGACTGAGCTCCCAAGGTCCAGCTGAAGAGCAGAAGGAGGGAGAAGATGAGCAAGGAAGTCAGGACCGCTAGGGGTTGGTCCACCCTCTGAGACAGTGTGCCTGATCTAATGGGAGCCCACCAAATCCAGCTGGACCGGGACTGAACGAGCATGTGATCAAAGCGGACTCTCTAAATGTGGTTGCCAATGGGGACGGACTGAGAAGCCATCAATAATAGCACTGGGACCTGTCTCTTCTGCATTTATTGGCTTTTTTGGACCCTAGTTTACTTGGATGCACACCTTCCTAGGCTGGGATGGAGGGGGGAGGGCCTTGGACTTCCCACAGGGCAAGGTACCCTGCCCTCTCTTAAGGATGGAGGGGGAGGGAGGAGGGTTGGGGGAGCGGGAGGGGAATGAGAGAAGGGGAGGAAGGGTCAATTTTTGAATGGAAAAATAATAAATAAATAAATGATATACCCTCTCATGTGAGGGACTCTAAGGTCTGAGAAATTTGATAGTCATTGAGTACCCTGGCCTCAATTCCCTTGGAGTATGGAGTGATATCTGTACCTCATTTTTATGGCTGACTAGTCCAGAGTATAAATACAACACATTTTGTTTATCTACTCATGAGTTGATAGGCATTTGTGTTTTTTCTGAATTTGCTATTCTCAGCCAATTATTGCAAACAAGTTGCAATTATTGTTTGAATAACTGATTTATTGGGAGTGGAATTGCTGGTATAAGAACTTTATTTTGTCTCCTGTAAAATTCACATTTACAAAATAACATACCAAGTTCCTGAGTTGTTTTGAGGATTTAGTATTATAATCTAAGACACACGTGTGCGTGCGCACGCGCGCACACACACACACACACACACACACACACATATTCTTTAATTTATGAGATTATGTTCTGAGAAAACCATATCTGGTTGAAAATATCCTGAATTGAAAATGCATTTATTATTCCCAACTGACTGAACACCGTATTTTAGCAATGTGATGTAGTAGAGTTTGAGTCATAAATGAAATGAAACACAGTTCATTTGTGGTTCACGCCCACTGGTAGCCCTGTGAGAACACTATACAGCATCTGATTATCCCAAAAAAAGATCAGAATCTAAAATATTGAAGTGTGCATTCCACTGAGTGGAATCATATTGAACCATGACAAAGTTTAGCAACCACAGTCATTATATCTAGTGAATCAGTACATATCTGCCTATTCTCTCTCTCTCGCTTGCTCTCTCTCTCTCTCTCTCTCTCTCTCTCTCTCTCTCTCTCTCACACACACACACACACACACACACACACCTGGGAATTGTTTCAGGTTTTATTAATTTGATGTTTATAGGGACATTTAAAACCTAAGTAGTAATCTTATCAATAAGGAGAACACACTGTTGATGGTTTGCAAATATGTGTCCTGAGTAGTCTTTGAGCTTTCTCTGTAGTATCCGTATACACACACACACACACACACACACACACACACACACACCCCTCCAATTTTGATGAAATCTAAATCATCTATTCTTTCCTTTCTTCCTTGTTTCTCCACTTGTAACTTCCAAAGCAAAGTGAACTTGCTTCAGTCATCATCGATAACCTGACTAGATGACCTAGAATATATTTGTGAGAGCAGGGTCTATTCTTTGATAAATGACTGTCTGCATGAGTTCTTAGAAGAGAAGGTAGGTTACTATGACTGGAGATACATGTTCAAGGAAAGGCAATGCTGAGATTCAAACTTATCTTCTTATATTAAAGTCTTCTATCTTAATTGCTCTTACTATGCAAACAAATTGTAACTATAGTGACCTCAGGAAAAGCAAAAAGGGTGATTGTAGTTGGAATTTTCTTTGGGCCACCAACCAGCTCCCAAATAAAGACATGAAAACTTATTATTATTTACAAATGCTCGGTATACTGATAGCAATGGAGGCAAAGGCAGGTTCTTACCCAAATGGCAATTTTTGCCACAGTGAAAGTGAACTCCACATGGAGGTTCTTTGGCATCCATCATCCTTTTATGAAGTAGATTGGCTGCCAGGAGTAGACATGTCTGACTGTCATAAAAAGTCTATTTTATTAAACATCTTAAATTCAATATTCTGTAGGTCTCTGAAGCATTTAAAGATCTATTTAAAATATATCTGTTTAACCTTGAAGACATACCTAACATGTCTACAAGTTTGATTGTTATAGATGACCACTAACCTGTACTTTTAATTTTCCTAAGCAGTATAACAAAAATTAACCTTAAATTTGTATCAATATACAAAAATCCATACCAATTTAAAATATTTGAGATGAATAGTTGTCTTTTTATACTATGTTCCTATATCCCCACCAAATGATGACAAATATCCATAAACCACCAAAAGACAAAAACCACCTGCCCTACCTCTTGGGAATCTGGGTGTTGTGTTCTTTAGATTGCTTCCTGCTGTCTGGGGGTGACAACATCCCAAGGATACCATGAGAAAATTGAGATAATGGTCAAGTCAGCTCCCAAATAAAGACACAGATGCTTAAATTATTAATTGTGAATGCTTGGCCTTAGCTTAGGCTTGTCCCACTAGTTCTTTCAATTTCATTTAACCTGTTTCTATTCATCTACATTTTACCTTAGGGCTTTTTACCTTTCTTTCATTCTGTATGTTCTCCTTTCCTGCTTTCTCTGTGTCTGGTTGGCTATCCACTGTCATCTCCTTTTCTTTCTTTTCTGAGCCTAAATTTCTTCTGCTACTTATTCTCCCTGCCTGGAAGTTTTATCTATACCTCCTCTCTCACTATTGACCATTCGGTGTTTCATTAGACCATGAATCAGGTGCCTTTGACAGGCAAGCAGCAACACATCTTTACACAATTAAAGATCTTTGCACAGTTAAACAAATATTCTACAACAGAAACAAATGCAACACGTTTTACATAGTTTACCAACTATTCCACAACAGGTGATCAACTTTCAAAGAGCTTCAAAGAGTAGGAGTGAATGGAAGTGACTATTTTGGGGGGGGTTCTGTTTTTATAGGTACATTAAACACAGCAGAGCAGGGTGAATAAGCAATGACACTCCTTGATGAATTCACTTCCTTAGTTATGCTTCTTATTTATTAGATAGCAGGTTGGAGGTGTGATGATTAGTTGTGGACACAAGAGGGGGCTATAAGATCTTAGATCTCCTGGTCCTTAGGCCCAGATATCAAAATATTCTTTCTCCTAATGCTATTTCCATTTAGTATAAACTTAGATTTAATGCTTTGATTTCAACATCAACTCTGATTCCGTTCCAAGGTTTTTGATGATCTGGTGCCGTTTTAGATGAATGGGACATAATTTCAGAGCTACAAAGAGTTTCTGAGATTAGTTTTCATTTCCTTTCTTCCTTCCTTCCTTCCTTCCTTCCTTCCTTCCTTCCTTCTTCCTCCCTCCCTCCTTTTCCCCTCCTTCCCTCCCTCTCTTTCATTCAGATGCAATCTAGGTGCAATCTTTCTAGTTAGGAAAACACAACAAAATAGAAACCTAAAGTTCACTGTGAAGTGGAGATTGAACACAAATGCAAGTCTTTCTCTTGTCTCCACCTCTGTGCCAGGCCTGCAGGTGCATCTGTGAGCCTGTGTCTGCTGTGTGGAAGAGAGTGAGCTACAATTACTCAAAAATTGGAAGCAGCGCCGTCAGGTTCAACTCTACCTTTGACGTTGTTGTTGTTATAACCCGAGTGCTAAGATGACTCTAATGTGTTCAAGTGCTTGAGATAACAGATCAAGGCTCCCCCTATAGCTGAATGGATGGAGGCCCTCTTTAAAAGTCTTCCCAGGCCTCTATATGCTCTGATCCATCCCCTAATCCATTTGCAGTGTTGCTAGGTGGTAGATAACTAGACACTCAGGCAGGAATCTTGAGCCCTACTCCAAACCAGTCCCTGTCTTTCTACTGTGTCAATCTTTGGTGATCATCATTCTACTTTTTTTTTCAATCAATCAATCTTCCTTTTTATTCTCCCCCTTTCTACTTTCTAGCCCTTTCAGGTTAGCTTTTTAAAATTTCACAAGTGAGATCGTGTACCATTCATTTTCCTGTGTGCATTTCTATCTTATTTTAATTTAAATAATATATTCTGGGTTGATCATTGCTGCTATAAAGGACAGGACACCCTTTATTATAAAGCCTCACAGTGTTGTCATCAATTACAGGACACCCTTATTCTGAAGCCCCACAGTGTAGTCATCCATTGCAGGACACCCCTTATTCTGAAGCCCCACATTGTCGTCGCCCATTATGCACATTACAGATTTTGTTCTTTGCTGAGAGACACCTGGTTTGTTTCTATATCTTGGTTATTATGAATGACTCTACTGTGGAGCCCAGGAAATGTGGGCCCATTTCCACTTTGTCTGATGGTCAGAGAATTTGGAGGTTACTCAAATGACTGACAAGCATAGTTGCACCTCCCAACTCAGGACGTGATTGCTTGGTTCTTTTAACATTAAAATAGCTCATTCTGTAGGTCCTTGCCATCCTGATATGCAAATGTACTTCTGCTCCTTCTTTTGTAACTGTAAGGTCACCTGGGGAAGGGACAGTCTTCAGGATCTGTGACCTAGACAACAGAATGCTAATCATTTAATGTCTCAGAGTGGTTAAATGATTGACTGTGTGAGTTAATAAAGTCTTTTGTTACCTTCTTCCCCTGTTCACATTGGGTATAAAATATGTAAAAAAATAAATACAAGTGATTGGATTTCAATAATCACTGGAATGCCCTCCTGATATTATTCTATGGCTTCTGTCTTATTATTTTTATGCGTCTTCATATTCTTTACTTATATTTCTAAAATTTCCATGCCCCTACCCTGATAAGGAGTGATTTTGTCAAGGCCCATCCTTGATATATGGCGCCCAATGTGGGGCTGACTGGTAAACCCCAAAATGAACAAAAAGTGGGGCCAGGCGTACAAGGGAGTACATGAGGAACCTGGCAAGAAAATTGCACCCCAGGTGGAGAGCTGAGTAATGAGTGCTCAGAAATAAACAGTAGATAATAAAAAAAGGAAAGAGAAATGCAGGGAAAAATGGGGAGTAAAACTGTAAATAGTTATAAATATGGGACAAAAATCATATTCAATTATCAGTATAGTTGCTTAAATGCATTTTGATAGCTTAAATGCATTTTGATAGTTAGATAGCTCCTCCATTTAAAGGAGCTAAAGTGGAGCAAAAACATTTAGTTTGTAATTACTATATTCCCACCCCTGCACTGGCGGCAGGTGGCATATCTGCTGCCGCCTTCTATTGGCTCTGGGACTTGGAGCTACAGAGCTGTGGTTGCCCGGCCTCAGCCACTATTACTGCCCACTGGGTGAAGAAAATAAAGGGAACATTTGGCCTAACAATGGCCTAGGTTACTGCTGAGATTGTGGCATTCCATGCACAAAGCACAGTAGCCAGCTTAGTCTGACCCACGCTGTACAGAGGAGCCAGGAAAGGAAAACAGGAAAGTTTAAAGGGCCATCTATACCTCCCACAGTCAGTGCCCAGAGTCAGTCAATGGAAATGCCGAGAGGCTATTTGACCCACGAGCCAAGGAGCCTATATGGATAAATCTATGGCTTTTAACAGAGGAGAGGATTCAGGAATTTTCCATATTTTGTGATATAAGATTTAAAATAAAAAAAATAAGTATAGTAAAAGTCGGCGTGGCTACTATGCCCACCTAAGCTTGTGGTCTCACGCTGCAGTCTCAGTGTCTCTACAATGGTGAATACCTGAGAGCCTGTGAATTTGTCAGCCACCTCTAACACCAGCTTCTAATGGGACCAAAACGTAAAAAACATGGCCTGTCCTCAGGCACAACAGACAATGAGAAACGGGCACTGCCTGGTCCCAAGTGCCCAGGGAGAACAGCCGGGCAGCAGAGGGAGCATAGCTTGGGCCCACCATGTGGCCCAGCTTCAGCTAAGAGCCTAGCCTGACATGGTAGCCAAACTATAAAATAGAAGCCTCAAAAACTACAGCTTCAGGCCAGTCAAATGTCTGTAAAAATGTAAATAATCAGGTTAAATATACTTTCTTTTTTCCATTTTTATGTTTTTTCTTTGCTTCTTTGTTAAAAATCAGGTGTTCACAGATGAGTGACTTGATATTTGGGTCTTCGATTCCGTTCCATTGGCCCTCTTGTCTATTTTTATGCTAATATCAGGCTGTTTTTCAGTACTATAGCTCCTTAATAAAGTTTAAAGTCAGGGATTATGATGCCTCCAGAAGTTCCTTTATTGTACAGTATTGTTTTGGCTATCCTGGGCTTTTTCCCCCCCATATGAATTTGAGTATTCATATTGAGGTCTGTGAAGAATTTTTCTGGTATTTTGATGGGCATTGCATTGAATCTGTAGATTGCTTTTGGTAAGCTTGCCATTTTTACTATGTTGCAAAGGCGAGTTGCTTGCTCGTTCCAGCTGCCCAGAACCAAAATAATCACACAGAAACCACATTATTTAAATCACTGCTTGGCCCATTAGCTCTAGCTTTTTATTGGCTAAATCCTACATCTTAATTCAACTCATTTCTATTAATCTGTATATCACCACAAGGCCATGGCCTACCAGCAAAGTTTCAGCATGTCTATTTCAGGCAGCAGATTCATGGTGTCCTTGGACTCTGCCCTTCTTTCTCCCAGCGTTCAGTCTAGTCCTCCCTGCCTACTTAAGTTCTGCCCTATCAACAGGCCAAGGCAGTTTCTTTATTCATTAATGGTAATCACAGCACACAGAACAGATTCCCACATCATTACTATGTTAATTTACCTGCTGAAGAACATAGGAGATCTGTCCATTTTCTAGTGTCTTTTTCAATTTTTTCCTTTAAAGACTTAAAGTTTTTATCATACAGTTCTTCCACTTGTTTAGTTAAAGTAACTCTGATATTTTATGATATTTGTGGCTATTGTAAAGGGTGATGTTTCTCTAATTTCTTTCTCAGTCCATTTATCATCTCTGTAAAAGAGGAGCATTTAGGTTGTTTCCAGGTTCTAGCATTGATAAATAATGCTGCTATAAACATAGATGATCACATGTCCTTGTAATGTGATTAAACATCTTTTAGGTATATACCCAAAAATGGTATTGCTGGGTGTTGAGGTAGGTTGTTGCTTAATTTTCTAAAAAAAAAAAAAAAAAAAAAAAATCATCATACTGATAACCAAAGTGGCTGTACCAGCTTACTCTCCCACCAAAAATAAAAAAGTTTCCCTTTACCCTACATCATAAACATAAGTTTTCATAAATATTTTTGATCTTGGCCATACTTTCAGGTGTAAGATGAAATCTCAAAGTTGTTTTGATTTACATTTCTCTGATGGCTAAGGATGTTAAACATTTCTTAAGTATCTTTCAGTCATTTTAGATTCATCTATTAAGAGTTCTCTGTTTAGGTCTGCACCACATTTTTTTTAAATTGGGTTATTTGTTTTGTTGATGACCAATTTCTTAAATTCTTTGTATATCTTATAGATCAGCCCTCTGTCTGATGTGGGGTGGGTAAAGATCTTTTCCCATTCTGTAGGCTTCAATTTTGTCATAAAATGATCATGTCCTTTGCTTTACAGAAGTTTCTCAGTTTTAGGGGATCCCATTTATTAGTTGTTTCTCTGAGTGTCTATACTACTGGGTTACATTTAAAATATGGTCTCCTTTGCCAATGTGTTCAAGTATACTTCCCACTTTCTCTTCTATGAGGTTCAGTGTGGTCAGTTTTATGTTGAAGTTTTTAATCCATTTGAGTTTTATGCATGGCTATAGATACAGATCTATTTTCATTCTTCTATATGTTAATATCTAGTTATGCCAACACCATTTGTCAAATATGCTTTATTATTTTCCTTTTTTGTCAGCTAGGCAGACTTACAACTTGAATAAAAAAATAGCTTACAAACTTTTAATAAAATATACAATGGTAAAATCCTTAGTTAAAATGTCCAATGGGAGATCTTGAGCCACTAAATAAAATTCTTAGAGGAAATAATGATACTAGTTCCACCAGAAGCTTACTGAAGCTGCCAGACAGGTACTCAAACAGGCAAAATATGCTATTCAGAAACAACAAGTACGTTATATTAAATATTTTCAGCCTTGGCAAGCATGTATATTACTTATGAAATTTATTCCTACAATAGTTTTATGGCAAAAGGATCTGCTTCTATGGCTGCAGTTAAGATATTTAATCCTTATTTTAAAAGAGTAGTTTGCTTAACACAAAAGAACAGGATAAAAATCTAAAAAATATTTTGACAAAAACCAACTATGATCAATGTTCTTTATACTAAACAACAAATTGATTAATTATTTCAAAATAGCAATTCTTGGGCAATTGCATTTGTTCAATTTAAAGACCAGATTGATAATATTTTCCAGCTAATCATTGCTGCAATTTATACAACTATATTTCTTTAATTTTCCTAAAGATGTAACAAAAAAATCCCTTAAGAATGTGATGCTAAATTTTACTAATGGGTCTTCCAATAAAAGGGATACATATGTTGCTAATGGAAAAAAATTATGGAGCATGGCTCCTTAAAAAAAAGAATAAAAACAAAATATTAAAAATTGCCACATAATGTCCATTAAGTCATATACCTTTTATGAATGTCCGTAAACAATCTACTGCATACAAATTTTGACACAATGGTACCAAGGCAGCCATTGCTAAGGTTAAAAAAAGAAAGAAAAAAACCCTTGCAATGAATTACGGAAAAGACCTGACCCTGTATCTAATGACATCACACCCGCTGGTAACTCCATAAAAAAAGCGAAAAGAGGTTCCTAAGCCTGTGATCCTGACTTCCAGACCTATTGATTCCTGTTAACCTTGGAGCTGGACCAAAAACACAACATAAACATTTAACTGTTTTACTCTTTGAGACACAAAACTCATTTTGACAGAAGGGTATTCAATCTACTATTAAAATATTATACCCCAAACAGACACCTCAATTTCCTTTCGGGGGCTGGTGGGACTTGTTACAAAGAGTAACTAAAACCCCTCTCCAAATATGAGGAAAGTTGCCTAATGGTTTTCTGCCACTGCTCAGAGGCGGGACAATTACTTAAAAACAACATTGTGGTTAAACAATCACCCGCCAGAAGAACCTTTTATTGTCTTTTGATTAAAATAAGTTTAAGGTAGTTGTAATATGACAATTTGTGTGCTCATTGTTAATTTCCACTCTAATATTATGATATTGACTGGTTAATGTTTGTAACTACATTAGTTCACCATAAGATGCTAAAAAATGTTTTACATTTCTTTTGAGTACTTGGATATAACATATTTAATAAAAAATTTAAATTTTAGTACAACTAAAAATTGTTTAAAAAAACTCTAGACCAACTAAAAAGGACATTCCCAACCCTGGTAATCCTCTCTCCTTCAATTAGGAGACTGTTACCATTAGGAGCATGTTTACTCACAAAGCATTATCTAATTACAGATGAACTCTCTTGACAAAAAAAAAAATTGGCTCAGAAACACAGAGCCTAAGAGTATTTTCTTCCTGAATCCTTTGTTTACAGAGGTCAACAGTCATTAGTGTGCTTAATTCTTTTTCCTCCCAGGCTCCTAAGACATGGACTTGAATAATTAAAATACAGGTACCAGAGACTGGTAAGTCTTAAAAAAACAACAAAAACTTGTTTTTTAACTAAGGCAAATGTGATCATCTGTACTGTTACGACAGTACAAGCTTTATTAAAATGTTGCATGTTGTTCAGGGTACATCACTCTTCCTTTCTCTGAAGAGGCTACTTGCTGTGTCCTTTTCAAACTCTTCCTCTCCTCTAAAGGAGGAGACTTACCTTATATAAAGTTTATTACCATCTCAGTTTATTATAGTTCAAAATAGGATTTGTAGTCTCATTTATGATTCTAATAAAATGATAATTTACATACCAGGAAAACAGATTTCATTATAAATTCTAATTTTTTGAAATGGCATGTTAAAAGCAAATCTTAAGTAAAGCTCATTGAACTCATAGGCATATGTTTTTTAAGTATTACCCTTTTAAAAACATTACTGTAATAATTGATAAGTGATGCATATGTAGAGTGTCATCGGAAGGGGAGGAGTTGCATCATTCATCTGGACCACGTGGATGCTGTACCTAAGGAATTTTGTAAATATCAGTATATACTACCAATGAAAGTCATTGTTTTGAATACATTAAATGGTATAGCGTTTATTTAAAAAAATTAATAAGGAGAAAAAATTGTGGATCCCAAAAAATGTGGTCCCATTTCCACCTTGTCTGATGGTCAGAGAGTTTAAAGGTTACTCAAATGACTGACAATCAGGATGTGATTGCTTGTTTCTTTTAACATTAAAATACCTCATTCTAATAGGCTCATGCCATCCTGACAGGTGGTCAGGATATGCAAATGTGCTTCTGCTGTAACTATGAGGTCACCTGGGGAAGGGGCAGTCTTCAGGATGTGTGACCTAGAGCAGCTTCACTACCTAAACAACAAAATGCTAATGGTTTAATGTCTCAGAGTGTTAAAGTGATTGACTGTGTGAGTTATCCTTTATATCATGTTAATAAAGTCTTTTGTTACCTTCTCCCCCTGTTTATGTTGGTGATAAAAGCTGAAAAAAAATAAACAAGCGTGATTTCAGGATTTCAGTTATCACTGGAATGCCCTCCTGGTATTATTGTATGGTTTCTGTCTTATTATTTTTATGTGTCTTCATATTCTTTACTTACATTTCTAAAATTTCCATGCCCCTACCCTAAAAAGAGATGATTTTGTCTAGGCCAGTCCTCGACACTCTACAGTAACTATGAGAGGATCACTCATGCCTCCAACTTACACGCTACAATTCATATGAGTTCATTCATAGAAGTTTGAGGAACAGACCTGGTCAGTTGTCCTCATCAACTTAGACCATGGAACACAATGTGGATAAATTCAACAGAACTGCCAAATACGGGGCTGACATGCATGCTTCAGCATTGTCAGGGCATAAATTTCATTTTTGTTTTCATATTCATAGAAGTGGGGTTCATGGATAATAGGATAATTCCATTTTTAGGTTTTTGAAGGCTCTCAACATCTTCTCCAAATTCACGTCACCATTTAAAATTTAGGATGCATTATTTCATGTTAAGAAAGTAAAGTTGGGCAGTTGTGGCACACACATTTAATCCCAGAACTTGGAAGGCAGAGACAGGCAGATCTCTGTAGGTTCGAGGTCAGCCTGGTCTACAAGAGCTAGTTCCAGGACAGGTTCCAAAGCTATAGAGAAACCCTGTCTCAGGAAAAAAACAAGGAAAAAGTACAAAGAAATTGATGGTGAAATAATAAAATAAATAATATGGCATGTAAGCAAGGATCTCCAAGAAAACTGGGTAGTAACGTTTTCTTTTGTTTTTATTGAGCTATGTATTTTTCTCTACTTCCCTCCCTTCCTTCTCCCTTAACTTTTATCCCCTCCTATGATCCCCATACTCCCAGTTTACTCAGGAGAGCTTGTATTTACTACTTCCCGTGTAGATTAGATCCATGTATGTTTCTCTTAGGGTCCTCATTGTAGTCTAGGTTCTCTGGGATTGTGAATTGTAGGCTGGTTTTTCTTTGTTTTATGTCTAAAAGCCACTTATGAGTGAGTACACATTATATTTGTTTTTCTGTCTGATATGGGGTTGGTGAAGGTCTTTTCCCATTCTCTAGGCTGCCATTTTGTCTTAAAATGATCATGTCCTTTGCTTTACAGAAGCTTTTTAGTTCCAGGATGTCCCATTTATTAATTGTTGTTCTCAATGTCTATGTTATTGGAGTTATATTTAGGAAGTGGTCTCATTCAAATGTACTTTCTACTTTCTCTTCTATGAGGTTCAGTGTGGTTGGTTTTAGTTGAGGTATTTGACCCATTTGAACTTGTGTTTTGTACATGGCAAGAGATATGGATCTATTTTCATTCTTCTACATGTTGACATCCAGTTATGCCAGCACAATTTGTTGAATATGCTTTCTTTTTTCCATTTTATATTTTTTTGTTTCTTTGTCAAATACAGCTGTTCATAGGTGTGTATTGATACCCAGGTCTTCGATTCAGTTCCATTTGTCCTCCTGTCTGTTTTATGCCAATACCAGGCTGTTTTCAGTACTGTAGCTCTGTAGTAGAGTTTGAAGTCAGGGATTGTGATGCCTCCAGAAGTTCCTTTATTGTACAGTATTGTTTTGGCTATCCTGGAATTTTTTTTCACATGAATTTGAGTATTGTTCTTTTGATATCTGTGAAGAATTTTTCTGGGATTTTGATGGGCATTGCATTGAATCTGTAGATTGCTTTTGGTAAGATTGCCCTTTGTACTATGTTAATTCTACCTACCTAAGAGCATGGGAGAGCTTTCCGTTTTCTGGTGTCTTCTTCAATTTCTTTCTTCAAAGATTTAAAGTTCTTGTCTATAGGTCTTCCACTTGTTTGATTTGATTACTCCAAGATATTTTGTTATTTGTGGCAATTGTGAAGGGTAATGTTTCTCTGATTTCTTTTTCACCTCATTTGTCATCTGTATGAATGAGGGCCACTGATTTTTTTTTTAGTTAATCTTGTATCCCGCTACCTTACTGAAGTTGTTTATGAGTTGTAGAAGTTCCTTGGTAGAATTTTTGGGGTCACTTATGTAAACTATCTTATCATCAGCAAGTAGTGAGAGTTTGACTTCTTTTCTGGTTTATATCCCCTTGATCTCCTTTTGGTGTCTTATTGCTCTAGCTAGGACCTCAAGAACTATATTGAATGGATATGGAGAGAGTGGACAACCTTGTCTTGTTCCTGATTTCAGTGGGCTCACTGGGAGTTTCTCTTCATTTAGTTTGATGTTGGCTGTTGGCTTTTTGTATATTGCCTTTATTATGTTTAGGTATGTTCCTTGTATCCCTGATCTCTCCAAGAACTTTATCATGAAAGGATGTAGTATTTTGTCAAAGGCTTTTCAGCATCTAATGAGATGAAGTCTACTTGGTCATTGTGGATGATTTTTCTGAAGTGTTCTTGGATTCGGTTTGTCCATTATTTTATTGAGTCAAAGTTCATGGGTGAGATTGGTCTGTAATTCTCTTTCTTCATAATGTTTTTGTGTGGTTTGGGTATCAGGGTAATTGTAGCTTTGTCAAAAGAATTTGGCAATGTTCCTTTTGTTTCTATTGTATGTAACAATTTGTGGAATATTGGCATTAGTTCTTCTTTGAAAATTTTGTAGAATTGTGAGTTGAAACCTGGTCCTGGGCTTTATTTAGTTGGGAGACTTTTGATGACTGTTTCTATTTGTTTAGCAGTTATAATTCTGTTTAATTTGCTTATCTGTTCTTGATTTAATTTTGGTAAGTGATATTTATCCAGAAAGTTGTCCATTTCCTTTGTGGAGTACAGGTTTTTGAAATGTGACCTGATGATTCTCTGTATTTGCTCCGTGTTTGTTGTTATATACTCCTTTTCATTTCTGATTTTGTTAATTTGGATATTCTCTCTCTGCCTTTTGATAAATTTGGATGAAGGTTTGTCTATTTTGTTGATTTTCTCAAAGAATTAGCTTTTTGTCTCATTGATTCTTTGTGTTTGTTTTATTTGTTTCTATTTTATTGATTTCAGCTCTCAATTAGATTATTTCCTGCCATTTAGTCCTCCTGGGTGAGTTTGCTTTTTTTTTGTTCTAGAGTTTTCAGGTGTTCTGTTAACTCACTAGTGTGGGATTTTCCCAATTTCTTTATGTAGGCATTTAGTGCTATGAACTTTTCTCTTAACACTGCTTTCATTATGTCCTATAAATTCGGGTATG
This sequence comes from Ondatra zibethicus, assembly GCA_004026605.1. Classification (NCBI taxonomy): domain Eukaryota; kingdom Metazoa; phylum Chordata; class Mammalia; order Rodentia; family Cricetidae; genus Ondatra; species Ondatra zibethicus. The sequence continues at coordinate 27,395 of PVIU01011479.1, read as the reverse complement.
TTGTGTGGTCATTTTTGTTGAATTTTAAGAAGTCTTTGTTTTCTTCCTTCATTTCTTTCTTGACCAATGGGTGATTCAGGTGAACATTGTTTAATCTCCATGTGTTTGTGGCCTTTCTGAAATTAGTGTTGCTGTTAAATTCTAATTTTAAACCACAGTGATCCAATAAGATACATGGGGTTATTTCATTTTTTTCATCTGTTGAGGTTTATTTTGTTACATAGTATGTGGCAATTTTAAGAAGATTCCATGATATACTGAGAAGAAGGTATATTCTTTTATGTTTGGATGGAATGTTTGATGGATGTCTGTAAAGTCCATTTGAGTCATAACATTGGTTAGTTCCTTTATTTCTCTGGCAGACTTGTCCAGTGGTGAGAGTGGGAGTGTTGAAGTTTCCCACTATTAGTGTGTGGGGTTTAACGAGTGATTTAATGAAATGTTTATTTTACTATGTGGGTGCCCTTGTATTTGGGTCATAGATGTTCAATATTGAGATTTCCTCTTCATGGATTTTTCCTTTGACAAATGTGAAATGTCCTTCATTTTCTTTTTTCATTGATTTTAGTTTGAAGTCTATTTTGCTAGATATTAGGATAGCTACACCAGCTTGTTTCTTAGGTCCATTTTATTGGAAAATTTTTTCCCAACCATTTACTCTGAGGTGATGTCTGTCTTTGAGGTTGAGATGTGTTTCTTGTATGCAGCAGAAGGATGGATTCTGTTTTTGTATCCAATCTGTTAGCCTGTGTCTTTTTATAGGTGAGTTGATTCTATATATATTAAGGAATATTAATGACCAGTGATTGTTAGTTGCTGTTATTTTAGTTTTTATTGTTGGTGATGTTCTTGAGTGTGATTTTCCCTTCTTTGGGATTTGTTTCTGTGAGGTCATCTATTATTTGTGTTTTTGGGGACATAGTTAACTTCTTTGGGTTGGAGTTTTCCTTCTAGTACTTTGTGTATGCTTGGATTTATGGCTAGGTATTGGTTAAATCTGTTTTTGTTATGGAATATCTTGCTGTGTCCATCTATAGTGTTTGAAAGTTTTGCTGGGTATAGTAGTCTAGACTGGCATCCATGGTCTCTAAATGTCTCCATAACACTTGACCAGCACCTTTCATTGTTTCCATTGAGAATTAAGGTGTACTTCTAATAGGTCTGCCTTTATATGTTACTAGGCCTTTTTCCTTTGTAACACTTAATATTTTTTCTTTATGTTTAGTGTTTTGATTATTATGTGGCTAGGGGACTATTTTTTTTTGATCCAGTCTATTTGGTGTTCTGTAAGCTTCTTGTATCTTCATATGCATATCTTTCTTTAGGCTGGGAAAGTTTTTTCCTATGATATTTTTAAATATATTTTCTGTGCTTTTGAGTTATAATTTACCTTCTTCTATCCCTATTATTCCTAGGCTTGGCCTTTACATGGTGGTCCCAAATTTCATGGATAATTTGTATTAAGCTTTTTTAGATTTAACATTTTCTTTGACTTATGAATCTATATCCTCTATCATATCTTCAATGCTTGAAATTTTCTCTTCCATCTCTTATATTCTGTTGCTTATGCTTGCATCTGTGGTTCTTGACCATTTTCTCATATTTTCTGTTTCCAGAAATTCCTCAGTTTGTGTTTTCTTTATTGTCTCTATTTCAGTTTTCAAGTTTTGAATCATTTCTTTCTCTTGTTTGATTGCTTTTTCTTGGTTTTCTTTAAGGGTTTTGTTGATTTCTTCCAAATTTTTCTTTGTCTTTTCCTTCATTTCTTTGAGAGAATTTCTCATTTCCTCTTTAAGGGCCTCAAACATTCTCCTAAAGTTGTTTTTTTACGTCACTTTCTTCTGCTTCATCTATAGTGAGGTTTTTCAAGACTTGTTGTTCTAGAGCTACTAGTTTTTGTTGGTGTCATGTTGCTCTTTGTGGTGTTGAGTGTGTTCTTGCCTTTTCTACCCATCTTTTCCTCTGATTGGTGGTTGCACTGTGTCTCTGGTGATCACTCTTCCAGGTGTCAGTGGATTCAAGGCCCAGATGTTTGCTCTTTATGGTGGAGTCAGAGTCACATTTCCAGTCACCACAGTGGTCACTTGGCATTCCTTGAGGTCTCTCAGCAGTCAAGGATATCCTGGAGGTTGTTTGGGCCTCCTCCCATGGAGGTAGCTGGGTTGGACCTGCTCAGGCAGAGGTCTCTGCCTTGAGCCTGCTTCCATGGATGTCCCTGGCTTGGGCCTGTTCCCTCAGAGGTCACTGGCATGGGCCTGGCCCCACAGATGTCTCTGGCTTGGACCTGGTCCTTCAGAGGTCGCTGACTGGGGCCTGGTCCCACAGAGACTGCTGGCTCGGGCCTGCTCCCTCAGAGATCTGTCCCTTACACCTGCTCCTGTGTAGGTCCTTGGCTTGGGCCTGCTCCAGTGAGGTCACTGGCTTGGGCCTGGTCTCAAGGTGTTCCTGTCTCAGGCCTGCTCCTGCAGAGTGACTGGCTGGGGCCTGCTCCCCTGGAGGTCGCTGGCTCTCTACCGAGGCTGGGCAACTGCAGACTAAGTAGACTAAGCAGACTAACCAGACTAAGCAGTCAGTAACAGTTTTTTAAAGCTCCTTAAAACTCTATGTATCTGGTTTAGGAAGCCTGAAATATATACCATCTGATTTTATTTGAAAAATGGCTGTCTTATGGGAATTCAAAAGGATGTAGGAAGGTTTATAAAAGTGTTGTTTTTTTCAAAATGTAATTGTTTAATCATTTTATTTCTATTAGGCCTTTGTCCTCTGAAAACGTTAGAACAGCTTCTGCATGTTGTTCATGAACAAATAAAATATAGTGTTTATTTTAATATATGAAGACACATTTTCCTACTTCACATCAGTAAACAAATACCTTAGGAAACTGTTCTGGACAAATCCATTGTCTTACAAAGGGAAAAATGGAATTAAAAGTAAAAATGATTGTCTAATGACCCAAAACATGAACTATAGGTTCTGTTCTTTGCACAACATCACTTTACAAACATGTCCACCTCATTCTTTACTCCCTGATTCTGTGGTTTTCTGTGGTAAGACCCAAGTGAATGATTTCAGGAACTCTCTAATGCTACAGATGTTCTCATGGAAAACATTCAGTATCATTTCCCTAGTCTTCATAGCACTGTTAGTGCATTGTGGCCTTATGAGTACCCTTTGACCTCAAGAGAGAGGTAGTGACATCCTAAACAGACCCCAGATGTCTTTCCTGAGCTGAACATTTCCCATAGACAGATGTACTCATCTGTATCTACAGGGTACCATCACTCAATGATTTAGAAAAGTGGTGCTAGGACCAGCAGGCCGGGAAATGCTTTAGTGATTCGCTCTGCTTTTCTTGAATGGAATGATAGAGATCTCTTGTTAAAGTCAAAGTCAACAGAGACATATAAAATAGAATTTTTTTCGAATAGAATTCAAAAAAGGGTCCAGTGATGAAAAGATAAGCAATATCATAATTATGGATAGGAACAAAGGAATATAGTGGTTCTTAATCTAGAGATGGCTCAGGTAACAAGAATATTTTATATTCCAGTGCCTGAATGGCTCCTGAGAAAAGAGGTACACAGATGTTCCATTGTTCAAGAACTAGGACCCATGATGAAATTTTCTGTGATTTAGATATGGGTGCACCAGTTAGAGAAGTCTAATAGTGAACAGGATGTCCTATAGACTTCAGAAGCTGCGGGTATAATTTCTGGTTTCTTCTCATCACCTGCATGACCCTGTACATTATAATTGCTAAGGGAAATAATATTTAGCAGTGTTATATTTTTGCCTTTCTTGCCCTTCTCCACACTTTCAGTCTTCCTCTGCCATCATATACAGGAATTTAATCTCAATGTTCATGGAAAAGTTTGGCAAAAGGATTTTTAGTATCTACCCATTGTCTAGCTTTCAGAACCAGAGGGCAGATTGTCTGGAAAGAATTATGACATAAAGTATATACTGCAACAGAATATTTGGCAATATAGAGTAGGAATCACATGACATTCCTTTCTAACAACAAATACAAATGTCATACCCTAGGTGTTAAGGCACAGAGGGAGGATGTTGGTTGGATTCTGCATGCCTGGACTTCTTGTGCCTGGAGAAACCAAGGGACTGAAATGGAGTCAGCACTAGATTAACCAACTGAAGGCAAGAGAACATCTTCAGTCACAAACAGGGAACTCAGCCTCCGTGAGGACCTTGGAATCATTAGGCATTTGGGCCAGTGTCATAAATCATCCATGCTATGGCATTTTCTTCCCTGTCATCATTATGTCTTGTGAAGTCTTTCCACTGGCAACACCAACACAGCACTGTTCATTGTCCTATAGTTGTGACAACCTGGTGGGAATCAAAGTTCATCTCTCCTGAATCCAGTTTACACAGTATCTCAAACCCTGTTCTAGATCTTGATATAGATCTAGAATAGATATTAAAGTGGGTGGGAAAAGATTAATATCTTTTAAAGTTCTTTTAAATATCTTTTAAGTTCTTTTAAAAATATTGAAATTCATAATAGGAGTTATGGCAATCATGCCTTAGGTTAGGTTAGGCTAGATCATAATAACCTGAGCTCAAATCCAGGTACCACGACTTAGCATATTTAAGGCAAGGTGCTTCTAAAGAAAGGTTTTGTCTTTATTATCTAGAAATGATGTCTTGTTTCTGTTTTTAAATTATTTTCTAGCTTCTAAAGATTTTCAATAATACACAGCTCATACCTATTCAATCATTCAACTTCTGCTTCAACGTTTTCCATTTCTTTCCCTGGCTCTGCCTCCCTGCCCCTCTCTTATAGTACCTATTAAAACGATGTTGGACTTTCCAGGTTAATTCAAGCATTTTAAAATGCTAAACTTAACCACACAAACAGGGTTTCATTGTACCCCGAAAGAAAGACATTCTGAGGCCTTGAGGACTTACTTTGAGAGTTATTATTCTGTGTCTTAGATGTTAGTCTATATTTTTATTGACCAATGTACAGAGAAATCTTAGATGATCTCTTTCATTCATGCCTCAGCACATCCAGTCCTCTAAAGGTCCACCCCAAAGGTTTACAAGTGTCCCATGATGCTCACGAAGACTTGACAGTCCTAGGGTAAGCTAGATGGCAGCAACCAAGCTGAAGTCTAAAGTTTTGTAAGGCTATCTATCCTTCCTGCCAAATGCTGACTTCTGCCAAAGTGGATAGCTCATCACAGCTCACAAGTCTAAGGGATATATGCACTTATAGATAGGTAAGGCAGTAGTAGCTGGGATCCTTGGACTATTGCTGTGTACTGCGCACAGGTCCACACTTAGGTAGACAATAGCCATCCCTCAGATGCTGATTCACTACTGTCTTTGTGGTCCATCTACCTTTGTCTCCCCATCTTTATCCAACTGGTGTTTACCTTCAAGTCTCACCTATCTCTTTTTTTCCTAGTCATAGAAATTCACTGTGTCTTGGGAATCTGAATGTTTTCTCTTAGTGCATGTTTTCTTCTTTTGTTTTTTTTTTTTGGGGGGGGCCAGGTCATAGTGCCTGGGTTGGTAAATGGAAGAGAAAACTAGTGATTCTTTTTTTCCTGTCAGTTCATTTCTAAGGCAAGGATAGAGAATGCTTAGGTGACTTAATGAGGACAGATAAAAGCATTGAAATAAATTCTAGAAACAAGATCATTAAAATAAATATTTTTAAATTTTTAAATAAAATTTCAGGATATTATCTGCAAAGTTTTTAAAATTTGCCATAGATGGAAAAGTCAAGCATATTATTTCCTAAGCTGTGATGAGAACTTGTTCTCCTACTCCATACCCCTCTGTGGATTGCCTTTAGCTTGTTTATTTTAGTGTAATTTTCATAATTTTAAGCCCTCCCAATTCCAAAATGATAACTGCATGTTATACATTTGCCAATCAACCTCCCTGACTGTTACTCTAGCTCTGCCCTCACTCTTTTGAGAGCACTCAGCTCTACCATGTCTGTAGCAAGGGATGAGCACCATCCTGCTTTAGACTCTGCTACTTGGCATTTTCATAACTTCAGTCAACTCTCCTTGTGACTCAGAGCTGTGTGTGTGAAGCCAGGCCATGACGTGCACAAACTGTCTCCTGCTTCTTCTGGTCTCCCATAGAGCATAGGATTGGCACTCCATACACCAAGCAAAGGGCAGCTCCGGCTCAGATTGTTTGTGTGACATTAAATGAGGAAGGGAAGTAGCTAAAGGTCTATAAGATTCTTCCCACAGGTACCTTCCCACCTTCTAATGCCCAGGTAGACCAAGAATGTGGACTCCGTCTAGCAGTACAACTGGTTGAGCTCCCTTAATGTAAGTGGCTGCTTGTCTCAGCATGCCTCGTCATTCCACTCTATTCTGCCAGCTTCATGATGAAATAGTTAATACAGGAAGGCAGCCTAGATTAGTGTGTAAGTTACCTTTTGTTTGCATCAGACAAAATATGGATTGAATCCCAATTCTTCCTACTTACTAATAATATGGCCTTAGGCAAGTTATTTGATTTCCGAAAGCTTCAGTTTTTGCCCTGTAAATAAAGAACAAAGACATCTTGTTATAAAGATAAAATAAAATAATGAAATAAAGTAAGGGAAGCACTTAGTGTTGTATATGACATACATTGCTGTTTAAATGGTATTATTTTATTTAATAAGAATGTGCTGAGATTCTATCATAAAATAATGCCATGCTTAGAATGACAGAAGTAGGCAAAATAAAGAAAATACATTTCTGTCTCCTAAGTATGCTTTAGACTAATGAGCAATACAGAAGCAAGTAAAAGCAATGTATGGAGGAAAAAGGAATAAGAAAAGAGTTGAATGGTGATGAAACTGGGAGAATATAGCTGGTAGGAAACTGAGATAATCTCACTGCCAAGATATAATCAGCATCTCTCCCCTGCTATCTAGATCCGCTGTAAGGATTTTCTTTTCAATAGTATCAGCATCAGAACTATGAAAATCCACACTTCTATATTTTCTGCAATGCTAACAAACTTTACTCTCTATAGGTTGGTCATTTACTATTTTTCCAAGTTCTTAGTCATCAGAGCAAGTAAGTTAATGAACAAAAATAACATGTTTCTACCTGGCTAGTCTGTCTTACCCTGCTATTACAATCTTTTTTCATGGTTAAGATATTAATGGCTTTGTGTATGTGCATATGTGTAAATTAGCATGCATTAATAATTTCCTAAACATATGTTAGAAGGTTCTAACATTTGTAATGAAGTGTATGTGTGTGTGTGTGTGTGTGTGTGTGTGTGTGTGTGTGTGTAAGTACTTGCATGCTATCCTTTCAGTGGATAAGCCATGAAGATAGAAGATTGTCTACATACTTGATGACATAGTTGCTGGCATGTGTGGGCAGTGTTCCCTGAATAGTTTGTGGGCAGGTGGCTGGGTCATCTGTCATCTCACTTGCACAAAAGTTACATAATTTCCCTGTCCTGTAAATGTCACAAGGAGACAATGGAGTGTTGTAACATGAATCAGAACATCTAGTTTTAGTATTAGCCCAACTGAGACAAATGTATATAAAATCAGGTAAACTTTCTTCAATACTTTCTCAAACAGCAAAACCAGTGACCAAACACATGTCTATAATTTTATAGACATGTGGTGCTTCCTACTCATAAAGTGACAGGGGATTGGTAGTTTGGCCCACTTTACTCGGCTTTTGGGAAGCTCAGATAGAGAAAGTAGGAAAATTCCAATGTGGTTTTGGTTTTCTTTCTTTCTTTCTTTCTTTCTTTCTTTCTTTCTTTCTTTCTTTCTTTCTTCCTTCCTTCCTTTCTTTCTTTCTTTCTTGATTGTTTTGTTTCTTATTGCTGTTGTTTTGGTTTTTTTGTTTCCTTGTTTGTACCTGATTATCATCATTATCTCTATAAAGGGTTTGTAGGTTGATCATTTTTCTTTTCCTAACATCCTAGGATTTGGTTTCTAAGTTTCACTAGACTTTCCCAGCAGCACTCCAAGTTAGTGAACAGTTGACAATATCCCCCACATACATATCTAAGTAGATATGAGGAGTTTTAAGTAGCACAGAGTGACAAAGGGGATCATAGAGCTTTCCAGAATTTGAGTTTCTCAGAATAAGGCACTGTGCAAATTTGATAACTGAATTTTAATCATTCTGTTGCCCTCTCCTTTGGAATAAAATCCACACTTTTAACCACCACCAACACTCACATCCTCTAGCCACAGTCTATGTGGGGACAACCTGCATTATGACCCAGCCACATGGCACTTATTTCTGTTCCTCTGGCTGCCAAATCCATTCCTGCCTGGGCTCTTTCTCCTTTCTTCTTTCTTTTAATGCTTTTCTTTTGGAGATTTGTGTGGCTCTCTCATCTATTCATCTTCATTCTTAGTTTAAATCTCACCTCCTCGTGAAGGCCTTCTCTTCACGTGAAATCTAAGGTTCCTCATCACCAGCCTGGCATTTTTTAGCTCTTATCATAATCTGAGATTGAATTAGGCACCATTTCACTTGCTTGTTTGCTCATTTCTTCTCTAGAAAATAAAACCTGTTGTTCCAGGTGATTGTCACATGACTGATCAACCAGTGACCACATGCCACTAATCAATCAGAGCTGACACCCAGAAAAAGCTCTCATTATTTGATCAAGCAAGTCTGGACTCTTTAAATTGCTGCAAATGGAGGGATCTAGTAGTCCTGGGGGAGGGGTCAAAGATGACAGCACATTGTGTGGACTATGGGACTCAGGAGGATGGTATGCACTACTGAGCATAAAAATAGTTTAGCATTTTAGGGGTCAGTATGGTCTCTAGCTTGTACTAGTTGAATATAAACTCTACTGAGCTCCCATGGCCAGCATTATATTCTGTCCCATTACATGGTGGTATACTTAAGTACCAAGAGTCTGTTCCATGCACCATTTTCTCCAGTTTGATATGATTTAGAAAAGTTAGAAGATTAAAATCTACAAGAATTGACAGATAACTTACATTCATGTTACTCCAGGGAAGATATGCTTTATTTAGACCTTAAGGTCTGCTCTAATGAGAGCTAATATCTTCATTAGTCATAAAATGGAGACACCATTTTATTCTTATAACCCTGCTAAGAGGTTATCAGGACAAGAATTCATTTTTCTATTGTGTCTTACATATACATGTATGGACAGGTATGAATACATGTTTATGTTTGTGCAGGTACATTTGTGTGCATGTGTGTATGTGTGTGTGTGTGTGTGTATGTGTGTCTGTTTGCCTGTCTCCATGTCTCTCTGTCTGTCTGTCTGTCTGTCTGCATGTAGAGGCCAGAGGCCAACTGTGATTATCAGGTCCCATCCACCTTGCTTTTGTAGACAGTTCTTCAGTGGGACCCAGGATTCCTCTTGTGCCTACCTGCCCAGAACTGGGATCCAAGTGTGTGGTAACAATCCTCATTTTCACCTGAGTACTTTTCTCAAGTTCAGGTGATCATGCTTACTAGGCAAACACTTTACTGTCCGAGACACCTCCCCTGCCCCCATGCTCATTGTTTGAGTAACTCAGCCTCCTACAAGTCAAGCACTCGCCAAAGATGGAGAGATAGGAAAAGCTCATATCTTTAGAGGTAAGATACTGTCTTTCTCACTGAGCTATTAGTTCTGCTTCCAGACCTGGGTGGGTCTGAGCCTGAGTGCGGAGGCAGCAAGAATACAGGCGTAAAGATTCTGAGCTTGAAAGCTAAGGTTATAGATACTTTTATAGGACAACCACAGTTGCCTTGTAGAAAGTAGTTACTCAGACAAGAGCAGTATAGCCTCAGAGTGTCAAGGGGTCTTGCAATCCTACCCCAATGACTAGAAGATCAGAAAATGAACAACTTAGGAATTTGTAATAGGAACAGAATCAATCTTCCCAGACATACTAAAATCAGTTTTGGGGACAAGATTACCAAGAATATTTTGTTGGCAACAAAAAGTCTATAATAGAAATTTTTTAAAAAAATTCATAATAATTCATAGTATTTTAGGTATAAAAATAAGCATTTTTTGGTTGTGAGCCTAGCCTTTAACAGCTGAGCTATCTCTCCAGCCCAAAAATAAGCATTTTTAAAATGAGCGGCAATAAGACTTAAGAGTGCTGTTTTCCCCACCCATGGTAAATAGAAAAAAATTGTCGAGTTATTTTTAGCCAGGATATGGGTGAACAATTTTACAAATATTAATACTTTTAAATGCATTCTATAAAATGAGTTAAAATTGAATGGTATTGTGAGTTCGCCTGTGTGGTCAATGCTTAAATAGTTATTCGTGCCCTTCCCCCACACTTTATTCTGATGATTGAAGAGCCCAGAATAAAAAAAAAATTGTAAGCTTAAACACATTTTAGAGTAAAATAAAGCTGTTGGCCACTGTTAACCTTTAACACACACTTTCTGCCTTAAGAGCAGACATCCCGACAGCTGCTGTGTACAGAGATAAACTTTTAACAATTGCCCCCTGCCTCCCAGCTAGGCAGTTTCCAGCTAGCAGTTACAGCGGACAAAGGTTCGCTTCTAACCATTGCCTCTATGGGACTCCCTGCATTGCATTCCCTTAATTTTTAACTGTCCTCCTAAGTGACTCTACTGTCTGCCTTACATTCTTTCAGGGACAGCAGAAAGCAACTGTGTCAGCCACAGGTTTTCACAAATATCCCAAGTTAATATCATGTAATCAAAAGTCATAAGACTTAAAATGTAACATGACTTTAAGCCTGACCCCAAGGTTGTAAAAGCTCTTTGATCCATACCTGGTGCTTGATTTTACTATAAGAAGAGGCTCAAACCTGCCTCCATTGTCACGGTGTCAAATGCCCAAACTTTGACCTGTGACCCCAGTGCACTGGAAGTTTTCTGTGCCCCATGGAGATTGGAATAAAGTTTGCTTCTGGTACCTAGACATCAGGGGTCCGTTCCCCATTATCTTGCATGCCCCTGGGACCCAACAATGATCGGTCTCAGGGCCCTCCTACTACATGTTAGGTAAGTGCTCTTTCACTAAGGCACAGCTCCAGCCCAAGGCATTTATGATTTTTAGAGATCACTTAAAGAAAAAGATGTGAATAATAGTAGTTTTCACAAACACCTACAGATGAAGTTATAAATGAATGATTAACCAGTATTCTTTGAGGGGAACTCTGTCACTTCATGTGTTGAACTCATTTCTTTCTTTTTTTTTTTTTTTCAAGACAGGGTTTCTCTGTGTATCTTCGGAGCCTGTCCTGGAACTCTCTCTGTAGACCAGGCTGGCCTTGAGCTCACAGAGATCCACCTGCCTCTGCCTCCTGAGTGCTGGGATTAAAGGTGTTCACCAACACCACCCAGCCCAACATTTTAATGCTTAATTTCATCACTTGCTGCCACATGAGGATAGTACTGAAACCTGTTTAATAAGTTTGCGGAAAGTATTCGGAGGTTTAATGCATGGAAAATATTAAGCACAGTACTTGGCACAAACTGAGAACCAATAATTATTAGCTGTTGTTTGTACCTTGAATGTGTAACAATGAGATCTTTGAACTGTGGAAAGATGCCATGTAAAGCCCATCATCATTGAAGGTGAGCAATCACCGGGGATGCTGTGCTTACCTCAGTAGTCAAGAGCACAGCTGACATTTGGAGGTCATTTCCCTCAGATTTCTGTGCTTCTGCTTTAGGTGAATTGTAGGGTGCAAGAGAAACGTGAGATGATACTTTCCCTCCTATATCTTCAGAAGACACTTAGTTACTTACCATTGGGTCTCAAAGGGCCTCTTCTCTGTAGCACCATTGTTGGAGGTGGCCCACAGGCCAGGCCCCATCATCACCCACTCCACTATCCCAAAGAGCTGTCTGAAAACCACACAGCTATTGTCCCATGCTTCTTGCCCATGGGCAAGTGGAAAAGTGACTGTTGTGACTTCAGATCCATCCCCACAACCGTGGGAAAGGGTTTCTCATGAGCACAGAGAGGATCCATCCTGTCTGTCCCTCAGTGGAACTTGGCTTCTTCCCAGTGGTAGCTGGTGATAGGTACCAAGTTCTAGCCTGAGAACTGAGCCTGTGAAAAAGCCTTCTTGAAACAAGCTGAGATATGTTCCCCTTGGGTTTCACTTACATATCCCCAGTCATCTCCTCCAGCCACAGAGAGCAGGTCTCACCCCGCCTCCCTTGAGAACCCCTCAAAGGCTTGCACATTGCTAGAGTGTTGGCCATTGGATTTGGGCTCCAATGTTGTTTCCCCTATTTCTGCAGGCATAGCTTTCCTGGCCAGCATAGATCCCAGTGCCCTGCCTTTCCTAATGGAGAGCACCCAAATAGAGCTTATCTGTGTCTTATCCCAGAGATTGGAAAATTTAAGGCCTCTTTTCTTCCTCAAAGAGACTAACCTCTTCTCAGTCACAGTTTTGCTGAAAAAGCAGAATTGACATGAATCCTCCAGAGACAGATCATATAGCATGTTTAATGCTCTTTAATGTTCTCGCCCCAACACACATATTTATAAAAGATGTCTTCTAATCTTGCTACCCCTGTACCCACTCATACACTAGGGGCTCTAAAATCTCATGTCAGTGCTAGCTGTCTTCAGGGTCCTAAGCTCGAGTATAGTGACATGTTTCAGATGTGTTTCAGGCACGCTTCAGCCTCACTACCTTCAGAACATTACTTCTTCTCAAGTTATCTTGGGTAATAGTATAGTTCATGAGGCTATTAAACCATTTGAATAAGTGAATGTATGCAAAGCACTTAGAATAATATCTGAAAATAATAGGCAATCTGCATGCTGTTGGGGATTGTGAATAGGATAACCAGCAGAGGAATGAAATGTACTGAAATTGGAATTTTATCTAGAATTTAAAAATTCAGATGAGGGGCTTAAGAGATGGCCCAGTGATTAAAAGCTACAGCTTTTACAGAAAACCTTAGTTTGATTCCCATCACCCACATTGTGAGGCTCACAATTGCCTGCAATTCCAGCTCCAAAGGATGCAATACCTCTGGCCTCTGTGGGCACTACACTAACACACATCTACCCACATTCAGACATACTCTTAAGTTCAAAAATTTAAAAATAGAAAAGAAGTTGAGAAGTAATAGTATAGATTAGGAGATACCACAAAATAGCTTTGAAACAATGACTAAATAATCTTCAAAGTGACTTTCAGTCACTTGATTTTTTAAAAAAAAGTTGTTCCACATATTCAGCATTAGCAACCTTATGCCCTATGGCTAGAGTTGCCTGAAGATTCAGAATCTAGTTCTCTGAACTCCCAAAAGGAAGTGAGTTCATGGTAAGGTTAATAGTCAAGGAATAAGGGATGGCATTTAGAAGTGGTAGCAGCCTGCTTTACAAGGGCTGATGCAAGGTAAGCACCAACTTGCTAGGGAGAATGATCGTGTGAACCTGGAAGGGTGGTTAGTTAGGCAAGAGCTGTTGAATAACCCGACTCAAAGTGCTATCTGCAGGCTTGCGCTTGCTTTACAAACTTCTACTGGTCAACCACATGATAAGCATATAATTGAAACTGTACCTTACAATAGCTGTGTAGAGGTCTCCCAATGAAATTTTATTAAATTGAACAGTGTAGACATGCAGTTGACAGGTGTGTATGCATTTTCATTTAATTTATTATATTGCTTTATGTTGAATAGAAAACATACAAAAGAAAAAAGGACTATGAAAGAAAGTAAAAACCAGTCAGGTCTTCATGTTGATTTTTTTTTTTTTGGAACAACGAGGCAGGCTTCTGCACTTACACTGGCTCCTGTGTTAACTTTGAAACTTCAGGCAATTCTTTGGGAATTACTTCCCTTGCCTATGAAACAGTTTAGTATAAATTTCTATTTAGTTTTGATAATTCCATGAGTATAAGTATTTTCAATATTTTTGGAAATATGTTAGCTGAGTGGAACTCCATTAATTTGATTTCAAGGCAAACAATCCCACTCTCTAGCAAAAATTATACCATGACCTAGATCCTGTCTGTGCTTCTTCTGGTCTCTAAGAATAGTACCTGTCATCCTTCACTGCAAACATTTGGTTTTCTTTATTTTATTTTGTTTACCAACCAGAGTTTTCCCTCCCTCCTCTCCTCTGTTTTCTCCCACCTCCTTTCTATCTTCCCATCTATTCGTCAGGAAATAAGGCCTCCCATGGGAGTCAACAAAGCAAGGCATATCAAGTTGAGGCAGAACCAAGCCCCTCCCCTCTTCATCAAGACAGAACAAGGCATCCCACCATAGAGAATAGGTTCCATAGGGCCAGCTCATGTATCTGGGACAGGTCCTGATCCCACTACCAGGGGACACACAACTGTCACCCAGATGCATAGGGCCTAGGTTAGTCCCATGTCAGCTCCCCAGCTGTTCATCCAGGGTCCTGAGCTCCCAGAAGCTCAGATTAGCTTGCTTATATAATCCCTCCATCATCTCTTCAAATGGACTCCCAGAGCTCGGCCCGAGCCTGGTTATGGATCTCTGCATCTGTCACCATCAGGTACTGGATGAAAGATCTATGATGACAATTAGTGTAGTCACCAATCTGATTATAGGGGAAAGTCAGCCCAGATACCATCTCCACCATTTCTAGGAGTTGTAGTTGGGGTTATCCTTGTGGATTCCTGGGAGTTTCCCTGGCACCAAGTTCTCCCTTACCTCATAATGGCCCCCTCTATCAAGATATCTCTTTCATTACTGTCCCCCTTTATCCCACCCCCAACATGACCGTCTTGATCCCTCATGTTTCATCCCCCATCACCTTTCCTATTCTCCCCATGCCCCCAGTTTACCCAAGACATTTCATCTATTTCCTCTTCTCAGGGAAATCCATGCATCCCTCTTAGGGTCCTCTTTGTTACCTAGTTTCTATGGGCCTGAGGATTGTAACCTTGTTATCCTCTGCTTTACATTAAATGTACACTTATGAGTAAGTACATACCATGTTTGTCTTTCTGGGTATGGGTTACCTCATTCAGGTTTTTTTTTTCTAGTTCCATCCATTTGCCTGCAAATTTTATGTTGTCATTGTTTTTTTTTTCATTGAATAATATGCCATTGTGTAGATGTACCACATTTTCTTTATCCATTCTTTGGTTGAGGGGCATCTAAGTTGTTTCCAGGTTCTGGTTATTACAAATAATGCTGCTATGAACACACCCTGTGCAAAACTCAAGTCCAAGTGGCTCAAAGACCTCAAAATAAACCAAGTTAAACTGAAGCTGATACAGAGAATATGGGAACTATCTTTGACTGCATTGACATAGGAGAGTACTCTCTGAATATAACACTAGTAGCACAGACACTGAAATTGACAATTAATAAATGGGACCTTCTGAAACTGAAAAGCTTCTGTAATGCAAAGGATATTGTCAATTAGACAAAATGTCAGCATATAGAATTGGAAAAGATCTTCACCAACCCCACATCTGACAGAGGACTGATACCCGAAATACATAAAGAACTTAAGGAACTAAACATCAAAATACCAAATATTCCCATTTAAAAATGGGATACAGATTTAAATAGAAAATTCTCAGTGGAGGAATCTCGAATGGCCAAGAAACACTTAAAGAAGTGTTCCACATCCTTAGTTATCAGGGAAATGCAAATGAAAGTGACTCTGAGATGTCATCTTATACCTGTGAGAATGGCCAAGATCAAAAGCACTAATGACAGACTATGTCACAGAGGATGTGGAGTAAGGGGAACATCCTTCTACTGCTGGTGAGAGTGCAAATTTGTATGGCCATTTTGGAACTCAGTATAGTAGTTTCTCAGAAAATTTGGAATAAATCCACCTTAAGACCCAGTGATACCACTTTTGGGAATATAGCCAGAGAATACTCAACCATACCACAAGGACACTTGCTCAGTACTTGGTTTTCTTGGTATTTTCCTCTGCACCTAGATAACTTTCATGAGTTTTCCCCTCTTAGGTGTTCATGGACTGATGATGTGGGATTCCTCTCTGTATGTTATGAATATGTTTTATTACCATTGGTTAATAAAGAAACTGCTTTGTCCTATGACAGGGCAGAATATAGCTAGGTAGGAAAACTAAACTGAATGCAGGGAGATAGAAGGCAGAGTCAGGCAAACCCAAGAACAAGACATAACAAACCACAAGCCTTGTGGTAAAATATAAAATTATAGAAATGGGTTAATTTAAGATGTAAGAGTTAGCTAATAAGAAGCCTGAGCTAACAGACCAAAGAGTATGTGATTAATATTAAGCCTCAGAGTGGTTACTTCATAAGCAGCTTTAGGAACAGGTAGGCAGAGAAAACCTGCTTTAGGGGGACCAGTGGGGCAGATATTTGCAGCTACAGACTGATGATCTTGAAATTGTAAAAGTTCCCTTATGAAGACATTCTCCAAATGAAAAATAAACATCTAGCCATCATTAGCAGCTTGAATCTCATTGTAGGAATAAGGGAAAGTCACAGAGTGAAACTAAGAATTTTAGTGAAGTGAGATGGTAATTGCTTTCACGCATGTATTGGCTGATATGTGGAGACTAGACTGTAGAGATCAACAATGACTATATAGAGTACACTAATTAGATTTCATCCTCATGAGACATAGAAAGTAGATTCTGACATCTAGCTTGTTTACCTGCCTTGATTGAGATACAGTTGTAGAACTGTGTATACTTCAACACACTGCTTCATTTAGCTAAATAGGGATCACAATTGCTTATGCTATTAACATTAATTACTGTTTGCTATCATGTTCAAATATGTGTGTATTACAGTGGTTCTCTTCCTAATGCCGTGACTCTCTAATATAATTCCTCATTTGGTGGTGATATCCAACCATAAAACTATTTTTGTTGCTATTTTATAACTATAATTTTGCTACTGTTATGAACCATAGAATAAATATCTGTGTTTTCCCATGGTCTTAAGAAATCCCTGTGAAGGGGTTGTTCCACCTCCAAAGGTGTCTAGACCCATAGGTTGAGAACCTGTATATAAAAAGAGGAAGGGTAGGGAAAGAAGCATTATAGGTTCAAGGTTTCAGATGGGATGGCCTTTCATGTTTCTATCTTTCCAATAGCAATACTACTGCATGGAAGCAGCAGTAACCACAAAGGAATTGCTGGCTTGTAGGTTTCTTAGCTCCAGGCTTACTGAGAAGATGGAAAAGCCTGCCTTTGGGTTCAGTTGGCTCCACATCATCAGGTTAAGAACAATTCAATACACTTTACCTTGGTGCTGACCCAACCATTTTATTGGGAAGTAAAAGACTTTGGAAGAGTTAAAGACTCCTTCTAGGTATAAACATTCTGGTTAAAAAAAAATTGATTGGCGATTTCTATCTGAGGAAATGTTTGACTCTACAAAGTGTCTGATTTCAGCAGTTGCACAGCAAAGAGAATAATTGAGGACAAGGGAAAAGTCCATGAAGCCCACCCATAAAAGGAGTCAGTGGGAACTGATATGTGAAGTCCTGGCTTTGAAATTTAATTGAGCTACTGTTCAATTCTCTATTCTTTGCTCTGTTAGACACTTTGTGCAGGCCATCATCTGTACCAGAGGCTCTATCTCCTATGCAAAATGGAATAACTTCACATTCATGACTGATGTAAGCGTCAAGTGAAAACAATAAAAGTATGTAAGTAGAAAGCCACAATTCATGTGTAATAGTAAGGCTGTTGCTAAATTGCTTCAGACTTTCAACACTATTTGTGGAATTCTCCGGACGTGCTTGTTCACAACACTGCTGAGTGAAACTTGAAAGACACTATGAGAACTTTCCTGTAGGTGTGAAATTGCATAATGTATAAATACAATTTTATGTGCATGCTTTTGTGTATGTGCTGGCATTATATCAGTGCTATATTTATGGTACAATGTTAATTACATTTTTTTCTGGGGGAGGTATAACATGTAATATGGGAACTAGGGTTCATAAGCAAGGCTCTGAAGTCCTAAGACCGCTGTTCAAACTCCAGTTTGCAGGTCTGATGGGTTTAAACGAAACTCTAGAATTCGTATGAATTTTTGTTTCATCACATGCAAAATGGGCATAGAAGGACCTCCTTACTAGTGTGATGCAGATGGAAGAAAGTGAGAACACCACATATTTAGTGAATAACTGAGAAAACCAGAAAATGTCATTAAATGTTGGCTTTACATATTTGTTATTATCATTACTACTAATAAAATTCACTTCATACATCTGTCTGAAGGAAGTAAATTGTTGACCTGAGTAACAGACCCTGGAATGAGTGAGGTGAAGGAGATGATGGTTTTTATGAAAAAGGAACATCTTTTATTGAGTTGGTCTGTCCTGGTTTGTGAAGGAAGTCTCTCATTTTGGAATTTGACTCACTGTCTTTTCTTCCCTAGCCTTTTCTAGAAATGGTAGGGAGCAAAGAGTTCCTGTAATTGCAGTGACAAAAACAAAGAAGCAACAATGAACACACACAGACACATAGAGACACTGAAACCAATCTAATAATGACCCAAGCTAAGCAGAGAAACAAGTAAGTAAATAACGCTATTGAATACAGTGAGCAAGGGACAGAGGAAATAGGGGACACATAGCTAGGATTGGTTCTAATGGAGTATGGAGACATTAAGGTTGTCAGACACACTTTTCACAGCAGGCAAATCTGAGTTCACATTCCCGTTCCACCACTATATATAAATAGTAAAGTGATATATTTATGTTGTCTGTAAAACACAGTGTGGAAAAATACTTCCTCATTGGGACATGGAATGTACAATGTTTGAACAATACTTTTGTTTGATAATACTCTTTTTTTATTATTTGAATTTTTATTTTTTATGATAATTTAATATATGGATGAAGTATTCACAGAGCAACTCCAACTTCCTTTTTTTTTCATTCTTCCAGTCTCCAACTTGTATGTAGCCTTTTGAATTCACTATTCTATAGTCAGGTCAACTGTTGTTAAACTTCTAGATATGGCAGACAGCATGCAGCATTTGCTCTCCTATGCCTGGCTTACTTCAGTTCAAATAATCTCTCCCGTTATATCTATTATATTGGAACTTACAGGGCTTAACATTTTACATACAGCTACACAATACTCCACTGTGTACATGTGCCTCATCTGTCTTTACTCTTTCTCTTGTTTATGGGTAGCAGAGGTGATTCGGTGTCTTAGCTGTTGTGGACAATACTGCTACAAACGTGGACATGCAGTTGTTTCTTTGGCATGCTGACTTAGCTCCATTTTGGAATACATTCTCAGAAGTAGGTTAACACTATTACTTTCCATAACCTCTGCACTAGTTTGCACTTGATGTGATTTTTATTGTCTCTATATCCTTACCAGAATTTGTCAGCTTTTCATAATAGCAACTTATTATTTGATTTTCATTTTCTTAATGGATGATAATACTGATCATTTTCCATGAAATTTTGGCTTTGATGTCTTTTAAAAAATCTGTTCATTTTGGGTGAGGTGGTGGTGGTACATGTCTTAAATCCCAGAGATAAGTGGATCCCATTGAGTTAGAGGCCAGTCTGGTCTACAGGGCAGCCAGAGCTGTTACCAAGAAGCCCTGACTCAAAACAAAACAAAACAAAAAACCAAATAAACAGAAAACAAAAGAAATGTATTTGTAACTCTTCATTTTAAAGTAGAATTACTTGGTGTCTTATTTAGTGTTCTATTTCTGTAAAGAGACCCCATGGCAATAGTGACTCATAAAATACATCATTTAATTGAGGCTTTCTTACAGTTTCTTACAGAGGTTTTGTCCGTAATCATCATGGTGGGAAGCATGGAGGCATGCAGGCATATGTGGTGTTGGAGAAGTAGCTGAGAGTTCTATGTCTGAATCCATGGGCAGCAAGAAAAGAAAGTGACATGGGACCTGGCTTGAACTGTTGAAGCCTCAGAGTCCTCCCACAGTGACACAGTTCCTCCAATAAGGCTACACCTCCTCCAACAAGGCCACACCTCCTAATCCCTCCTAAGTAGTGCCACTCCCTGATGACCAAGCATTCAAATATATGAGTCTATGGGGACCATCCTCATTCAAACCATCATACTTCGGTTTTGTTTTTAAGATGTTGTGTTCAGATAAAATTTTAATTATCCACATATGATCTAAAAATTCAGTATTTGTCTGTTAATTAATTCAGAAGGCATACTAACCACCCCCACCCCAGTTTCAATAATCTTGCTATAAATAGGAAGACATTATTCTTCAGAGTTGAACAGCAGTTTAATGTATACACCCATGTATATGACAAACACACATATATATCACTTAATCACTTAATCTACTTGACCATTTCACTTTGTATAAGTGTACCAAATTTCACTTTACGGAGTTGTGCTATTAAAATACTAAAAACAACCAACTAATAGCTATTTTAAGACATATATAATTCCATATTAATCTTGAAATAATTTTGTAAAAATTTGCGAACAGTTTCATGTGAACTTTGTTTATAATTTTCCTCTTGTACATAATTACATGAAGAAGTTACATCTTTATGGTATGGTGCCTTATTACTTATGAATATGACATGTCTCTGTATTTTCTCAGGCTCTTCTGTTTTATAACATGAGCCCCTGAATTTAAAAACAAGTAAATGGTGTTCACTGTCTTGCAAACATTTACAGAAACTAGGGCTTAAAGCTAAGCATCAAAATAGCTGAGTGGCTAAAGACTGTGGAGTTCAGACTGGAATGTGCTCTGGTCCTCACATTCCTGAAAACCCTAGGCAGCCTGAAGTGTTTGAATGAGCCATTCTTAACTCAGCTTTCTCCTGATGACATTGGCCGTTGTAGTTTTTCCTCCTTACATGACAATGTGAAAGTAACACTTGTGGGAATTCGTCGTCATTATATTTGCTAAAGGAAGGACTTAGAGCCTCGTGGCTTCAATGATGCATTGATGGTTAAGTGTCGTTCTAACAGGTTCTTATAATTGCAGGAAAAGAGTATGTGATATTAGTAATGATGGCATAGACTGATGATTCATGAATAAAAGGTGTAAAGATGGAAGAAAAGTAGCCATGTGCTCTTGACAGGTCAGTGTTATTTTGGAATGATTCCACACCTTGACAAAAACGTCCATTTTGTGTTTTCTAAGAAAAGAAATTATTTCCAAAGACACATTATTCTATACATTTTGATATGATTTTAATTAACATTTTATTGGATCAAATATTATTAACTATCAACTGTAAGATATGTGCTCTCCTGGGAATTGGAGACATATCTGGTCTGATATCAAACAGATGTAATCCCTGTCCTGAAAATTAAACACAAAACAGATAATTAAATAAAGGCCTTCAGCTAAATAAAGATTGCAGAGAGATATAATCTTGTCTATGGGGTCAGAAAGGCCTTGTTTAAAGAAGTCAGGTGCAAAATAATACCTGAAAGATCAATAAAGATATTAGGCCTGCAGAGGTAAATTTAGTTTTATGCATTCATTCATTTTTTATTCACTAATCCTTTCTTGTCACATGCACATACACACACATTATATATATGTATATATAGTATGGATATATAGTATGTACATATATAAATGTGTGTGTGTGTAAAATTTTTGACAATGAAGCATAGTTTAAACTAGGTGTTAAAAACTTGGGAATGGACAAGAACTCCCATTTCAAAAATGAGGAAATGAATAAACAAATTTAAAAAGAATTTCAGGCTATGGAAAGGGAAGAAGTGAGGAGGACAATGATGATGGCGGTGATAAAACAGGAAAGAGAAAATGACGGGGGAATGTCTGTCAAGGGGTGATCACCGGGAAGATTTCTCATGCAAGTAACATTTCAGGTCCCTCCTCCATGAACAGGGTCCAGCCCTGTGAGCTGCCATTAAGTTATACTTGCAGAGACACCGGCCCTTTGCTGTTCACAGAGTATGTGTGGTCAGAATAAAGACACTTGGCTTATGGGTGTTTTGAGTAGCAAAGGAAAAATAGATCAGGATCACAGTCTTCTGCAATGCCAGAAGGGCAGTGGTGATCTCTGGGTAATAACTGTATTCAATGGAACAATGTTTTCCAAGGGTAGGCAGGGCCAGAGGCCTTGGCACCAGCGCATGATTAAGAGTTGGTGAACAATAGTCATGAAGGACACTAAGAAACTCACGAAGCCCTTGTAGAGAACGGCTGACCTTTAATCATAGGATCATGAGTCCCATCACATCCAAGTCATAAGGAGGAAGTGTGACTTCACTTCATTGTCACTGATAGGTGGGGCCTGGGGTGTGCAGAATCTACTTAGCTATGGACATTTTTATTCAATGTACATTCAAAGATTTTCACGCACTGCTAGCAATCGCTGAATATAAACGCTGTCGCCATCTACACAGGGTTTATATGTGCCAACTCATCTTATACTCATCATGCCATTGAGTAGCTAAGACTATTTTCTACTTTGTACAGAATCCAGAAGAGTTTGTGAGCTTTCCCAGCTTCATAAAGTTGGTAGATTCTCCCAGAGAAGGGCTCCAGCAGTGCAGAGGCAGAGTTCTTGCCTGTTTGCTAAAAATTAAATCATACTAATTTATTTTTTGTCTTCAATATCTATTAAATGCAAGTGTGTTGTTCTTTAAATTATATAATATGAAGTGCAGAGAGAGGAGGGAAAGGAGAGAGAGCGTGCAAGGCTATGAACTTCTCTGGGAAACTTCTTAAGCTAAAAAGAAGCTATTTTATCTACTTAAACCAGTTAAGGGAATTCTGAATTAAATAAAATGCCAATGGTAAACTTCAGTTTTTAAACTCTTCAAGGAAAACACAAAAAGTATGTTTTTGCCTACCAGTTAAGAAAATTAGGCTCACAAATGTTCAGCAACTTGGGTCTTTCTTATGCCTACTTTATCGTCTTTATAATACTCCTCTCTAGGAATATTTTACAAAATAATAACGATGGTAGTAGTAGTAGTAGTAGTAGTAGTAGTAGTAGTGGATATTCCATAACCTCCTTCTTCTATATGTGACTCTAAAGCCAGGGCAATGTGGTTGAAGCTGCCGAGTTCTGCTGCTTGCTGGGACTGGATGAGGCCCTCTCGTTCAATTATATCTTCACCAGCTTTCTGTTTTAGATAGTGCCCTCTACTACTTGCTATCTACTACTAAGCTTGGCTATCATGAAATCTGACTTGTGAACCATGCTGGCCTTGAACTCTGAAATTCCCTTGCCTGCATCTCCTGAGGGCCGGTATTAAGAGCATGTACACCACTCCTGAACCTAAACTATTCTTTAATTCCTTTTCACAAGGTGGAAGCTTAGTTGGGTGGGATCTTGCCGTTAGGTCATCCCTGCTTTTATTCCATTTAACATCAGGTTTTTAATCTGTTTATCTCCTTGAACATAGGATTTATCTAATTCTATTTCTTGGTGCCCGTTTTTGCCTTGAATTGTACTTTTTTTTTTAATTCTTCCTTGCTCAGCTTGCTCCTTTTCATTATAGATCTTCATAAGACTGAACCCTAATAACTACAAAAATACCAGGCTGCTTTGAAATTTCCTCTGTCAATGGAATTAATCCAAAACTCTTCAATTTAGCCTCAGGAAGACTTTTCAGACGAGGGTAGAAGGAAGCCATGTTGTTGGCAAAACATTCACAAGAACTATCTCTAGGCCACTTATTCAATTTCTTCTCGGAAACCCTGTGAGGCTGACTGACACAGTAATCATCCTCAGCTCCACTGTCTTCCATGCTCCTGCTAGTGTGGCACACCAGGCCCCACTTAAAGCATTCAAATGCTTTTCTAATCCAAAGTCTCAAAATCCACATTCCTTCAAATATAAACACGGCCAGGCACATGACAGCAAAATCCCAGTCCCTGGTGCCAGTTTTCATCTCAGGGTTTCTAGTGCTGTGTAGAAACACCATGGTCATGGTAACTCACAAAGAAAACATTTAATTGGGGCTGGCTTACAAATCAGAGATTTAATGAATTACTGTTGTGGTGGGGAGCATGGTGACATGAAGGCAGGCATGGACCTGAGAGGTAGTGAGAGTTCTGCATCTGACTCTGCAGGCAGCAGGAAGTGATCCTGAGACACTAGGTAGACCTGAGCTCTTGAGACCACAAAGCCCATGCCCCCAGTGATACACTCCCTCCATCAAAGCTACACCTACTCCATAGAGGCCATCCCTTGTAATATTGCTTCTCTCTGTGAGCCTATGGGGGCATTTTCTTTTCTTTTTTTATTTATTTATTGATTTTCATTACATTATAAAGTTACTTTAAAATTTTTCATATAGTATATTTTGATCATACTCTTTTTTATTGATTTTTATTGATCTCTACATTTTTCTCTGTTCCCCTCCTTGCATCTCTCCCCCCCTTCGGTCCTCCCCCAAGGTCCACATGCTCCCAATTTACTCAGGAGATCTTGTCTTTTTCTACTTCCCATGTACATTAGATCTATGTGAGTCTCTCTTAGGGTCTTAATTGTTATCTAAGTTCTCTGGGATTGTGGTTTGTAGGCTGGTTTTCTTTGCTTTATGTTTAAAAACCACCTATGAGTGAGTACATGTGATAATTGTCTTTCTGTGACTGGGTTACCTCACTCAAAATAATGTTTTCTAGCTCCATCCATTTTCCTGAAAAATTCAAGATGTACTCCATTGTGTAAATGTACCACATTTTCTTTATCCATTCTTCAGTTGAGGGACATTTAGGTTGTTTCCATGTTCTGTCTATGACAAACAATGCTGCTATGAACATAGTTGAGCACATGTCCTTGTGGCACGATTGAGCATCCTTTGGATATCTACCCAAAAGTGGTATTGCTGGGTCTTGAGGAAGGTTGTTTCCTAATTTTCTGAGAAATTGCCACACTGACAGCCAAAGTGGCTGAGATCAAAAACACTGATGACAACTTATGCTGGAGAGGTTGTGGGGAAAAGGGAACACTTCTGCATTGCTGGTGGGAATGCAAGCTGGCATTTTCTTTCAAATCACCACAAATGCCACAGATGAACCAACTAGGGCAGACATTTATGAACGGAGAAACAAAAACAAGTCCTTTTATTGTAAATTGCACTAATTGCATTTGAACTTATAAAAATCCGCATCACTGTACAATTCATTATATACATGGAAAAACATCTGACAACTTTAGCCATCAGGGAAAAATAAATCAAAACTACGCTGGGATTCCATTTCAGAAGGTTTATCATATTAAAAACAGAAAAGCTCCAAATGTTGATGAGAATGTGGGGAAAAACAGCCTTATACACTGTTGTGGTTAAAAATAAATTACTGTAGCCATGACGGGAATACGTAGGCAGGTTCCATACAAAATTAAAACTAAAACCACTATATGAACCAGCTCTTCCACTTCTCCAGATATACTCAAGAGAATCAATGTCAGCTTAATGGCACACTTGTGTTTGGTTGTACTATTTGAAACAGCCACTTTATGGAAGCAATGTAGGTACCTATCGACAGATTTCTGAATAAAGAAAATATGAAATATACACACAATGGAGTTTTATTCAGTCCCAAGGCAACAATGAAATTCTATCATTTTTCAGGAAATGGATGATATAGATCTCCATACTGCAGGAAATAGGCAGTCTCACAAATGAAACTAGGTAGTTTTCTGCTATGCATTATGGTGTTGAGTGGGATAAGAGTCTAAAATGAGCAACTAACTATAAGGGATGTGCAAGGAGTTTGGAAAGGGCAGTGGAGAGGGTAAATGTGTGCATATAAAAATGACATAATCAAACACCTTCCATGTAATTCTGTAAAATTCTACTTGTCTGCTATAGAGCTTATGTTTCCCTTTTCAATGTGACAATAGGTTCCTTAGCAATCTGAGAAGTATGGCGTTTCCCTGCCAATGGTTCTATCGGCACCAGGTGTCCAGTGTGTGTGTTTGACATATATGTGTTTTGTTCAATGTACATCCATGAGAAGTTAAAATTCTCTTGCAGCACAAGACAAAGAAGACATAGAAAGTTCAAGTTCTAAACAAAAGGTAGTCT
The DNA here is from genome assembly GCA_004026605.1 of Ondatra zibethicus. Lineage (NCBI taxonomy): Eukaryota > Metazoa > Chordata > Mammalia > Rodentia > Cricetidae > Ondatra > Ondatra zibethicus. Next base: position 1,454 of record PVIU01011479.1, on the reverse strand, counting down.
GTGTGAGAGACAGCAGAGAGATGCACTTCTAGGAATATTTCCAAGAATAGTGACTACTCATTCCTACCATGAAAGAAGCAATGGTGAAAATAATGTTGAATTCACAGTTATTATTTCTGAAATACTCACTCTTTCCTTTTGCATTGTATTTCCTTCTTTTTTGGGTGTTTTTTATATAAGATTAAACTTTATAAAACACAACCTACATCGTTTTCAGTTGCCACTCCATGAATATGTCTTCTCTACAGTTGTATAATGTTATGGTACCAAATTTTCTTGATTTTATCTGTTTTTTTATGATATTAGTGATCATATTTGATTACTAACGCATGTGCTAATAACCTCTAAATTTTAGGTAACATCTTCTATGAATTTGATTTTTTTCTATTCCCCTTGGGCACATTTCATAATAAAGTTACAATTAAAACAAATATACAAAACATTAACCAAAGAAACATGTAAACCAAATGTGCTATGTAAGTTATTAGCAGAATCAAGTACTGTTTTATATTGAATGACAAATGAATTCATTATAGGTGGCACAGAAATTGTTGACAAAAGCAGATCACTGGAAAAATATTTAAATCATTAAAGATCAGTTTTTGTATGAGTATAGAATCTGTCAAGAAGAACATAAAGCAAAAAAATTAAATAAATCTATTCTGAGAGGACGAGAAGAAAAGCAATTTCACAGAGACCTGTCCTTTCATTTAAACATGATTATCGTCATTTTCCCAGCCTTTTTCCGTATAATTTTGAGATTAGCGTAATCACATTTTTCCCTTCACTTTCCTCCCTCCAATCCCTTCCATGTAGTCCTTTTTTCTTTTTCAATTTAATGGTCTCTTTCAGGATCCAGCAATACCACTCTTGGGAATATATCCAAGAGATGCCCAATCATACTACAAAAGCATTTGTGCAACTATGTTCATAGCAGCATTATTTGTAATAGCCAGAACCTGGAAACAACCGAGGTGCCCTCAATGGAAGAATGGATCAAGAAAGTGTGGAATATATACACATTAGAGTACTACGCAGCAGTAAAAAACAATGACATCTTGAATTTTGCATGCAAATGGATGGAAATAGAAAACGCTATCCTGAGTGAGGTAACCCAAACCCCAAAAGACGATTGTGGTATGTATTCACTCATTTGTGGACCCTAGCCATAAAACAAAGGACACTAAGCTTATAGCTCACAAGCCCAGAGAAGCCAAATAGCAAGGTGAACCCAAAGAAAATCATGTATAGATCCTCTTGGAAATTGGAGGCAAAAAGGATTGCCGGGCAAAAGGTGGGAATACAGGGGTGGGGATAGAGGTGGGGTAGGGGGGCGGGAGAGAGGAGAGGGGGAAGGAGAAGGGAGAAGGGAAGGACTGGGGAGAGCTTGGGGGAGTGGGAGGGGGGAGATGGAGGAAAGGTGGATATTGGAGAAGGGAATAAGATATCTACAT
>PVIU01011478.1:0-64624 GCA_004026605.1 Ondatra zibethicus | reverse complement strand
GTCTTTTTGAATGCACTCCTTCCTAGGCCAGGAGGGATGGGGGTGGGCCTTGGACTTCCAACAGGGCAGGGCACCATGCCCTCTTTCAAGGAAGAAGGGGGAGGGAGGAGGGGTGGGGGGGTAGTGGGAGGGGACCGGGAGAAGGGGAAGAAAGGAAAAAAAAATTTATTTCTTTAATTATGTTCTTGAATGGAAAAAAATAAAACAAAACAATGTATGGAAAAAATAAATTAATTAATTAAAAAAAGTGGTGTTTTAGCACAATGGAATATTATTCAGCTGTTTAGAAAAATAAAATTATAAAATTATCAGATAAATAGATACAGCTGGAAACTATCCTTTCAAGTGAGCTAACCCAGATCCAGAAAACCAAGTACCTCATAGTCTGTCTCCTTTATGGATGTTAGCTTTAAATGTTCAGATATGCATGTTTCATTTGGAGCACTCCTAGAGATCAGGAACTTACTGGAGGGCTGTGGAGAAAGGCTTTCTGGGATGGGTGAGAAGATGGCAGGGTAGAGAGTATGGGAAGGTAGAAATAACAAACATTAAAGGCCTTTTGAAAAGTTGTATGGAAACCTACTGCTGTAGAAGCTTACTAAAAAATACATACACACACACACACACACACACACACACACACACAGAGAGAGAGAGAGAGAGAGAGAGAGAGAGAGAGAGAGAGAGAGAGAGAGAAGTTAAATGAAGTGTCCTTATAATGGAGCCACAATGTCTATACTAGACACCAGAGGCTCAGTTCCAGGAATGTGTTACTTCTTTTGGAGTTGGTGATCAATGGGTTGGTCACTGTAATATTATTAAGATATTAATATATCTTATATAATATATTAAGGAATATATTAAATATCCTGGAATTAATAATAGCAACAGCCCTGGAGGATGAGGAGGTAGGCGTGCAGATGGGTGGTGTGCGAATCGATAACTTCCGCCTTGCCAATGAAACAGCACTACTTGCTGAAAGTCCAAATGAGCTGCAGGCCATGGTAAACAGAGTGGCGGAAGTCAGTGAAAACCTTGGCATGAAGGTAAAGATCGAGAAGACTGAGATACAACACATGGGAAGGGTACACAAGGATTTTAACATTGTAATAATCAGAACCTCAAGCAAATGGTCAACTTTGTCTATCTGGGAGGAAACCTCAGTTTAAAGGAGAGAACTATTTCAAATGTCAAGAAGCAGATAGGTGTTGTAGGGGGGCCGCTTGTTTGTTTCCTGGCCACCCAGACTCCCGAAATAACCACACCAAAACTGTATTAATTAAATCACTGCTTGGCCCATTAGCTCTAACTTCTCATTGGCTAGCTTTTACATCTTAATTTAACCCATTTCCATTATTTTATATTTTACCACGAGGGTCATGGCTACCGGCAAGGTTTCAGCACATCTGTCTCTGGCAGTGGTTCCATGTCTTCTTCCTGAATTTGCCTCCTGTCTTCCAGCATTCAGTTTAGTTTTCCCTGCCCACCTCTGTTCTACTAAGCCACTGGCCGATACAGATTCTTTATTAACCAAAGGTATTCACAGTCTACAGAGGGGAATCCCACATCAGATAGGGATAGTGAAGGCTGCATTTCAGGCACTAGGAAAGGTTTGGTCAGCAAGAGACATAACGACAATAACAAAATTATAAGTATATGAAACACTTGTCTTGAGCTCCAAAACATGGACAATGAAATGCTCCTCAGAATAGCAGTTGAATGTGTTTGAGATGGCATGTCTCAGGAAGATTCTAGGTATCACAGGAAGAGATAGGCTAAGCAATGATGACATTAAGAAACATTTCCATCTACAGAAGGAAGTAAACTACAGGATACAACAACAGAACTTGAGATACTTCGGCCATGTTATGAGAATGAATGATGGTGGATACCCGAAGATAGCACTGCTTGGAGGAGTGCAAGGGGTTAAGACAAAGAGGAAGGCTCAAAAAAAGCTGGATAGACAGCATAAAGGAAGACTGTGGAACCTTGGGTACGACAATAACACAAACATTTAGGATTGCCCAGAATAGGAACAACTAGGAGCCACCATAAACGAGCTGCCAATGCTTGCTTAAGCATTGCTGGGCCATAAATGATGATGATGGGTTTCACTGAAGTCTTAAACATTGCAGGTAATTGCCACTATTCTTGATTACCCCCGCAGAACTTGACAGTAAGACTGACTGAATATAGCAGCTTTCAGAGTACTGGAAAGTGTTACGCATGCTATTCGAGGAGAAATATGACCATCATTCATATCCAGCTGAGAAACCTGTAAGCCCTGCAAAGTACAGTGATGACTGGCCTGGCAAGACATAATCGCTGGCACAATAGTGACACAGATATTGTGGGAATAAACAACCACTTTCTGAATTGATTTAAGTCCTACCCTACAATCTGAAACCAGTACCTGACACCATTATTATGTCAAGACCCAGGAGTAGTCAGGTCATAGGCCCTAGGGGAGAGCCCACTACTATTACTATGCTAAGTGGGTATAGTATTAGATGGACTCCTACTTAGGTCAATGTAGCTCTTAAGGCAAATCTGAGAAGCTTCTATTTGTAGATGGTGATTAACCCAGAGACCCACAACTGAATGAAGTGCAAAAAATAAGAGACTCCAGACTGCTCAGCCCTAAAGGAAACATATGTAACACATGCCATCCTCCTAAGACTCAGAGATCACTGCAGAAGAGGGGTCAGAAAGTGTGTAAGAGCAAGAGGTAGTGAATTACTATAACGAAACAGTATTTTATAGACATAGCATGACAACTGCATACATGAACTAACAACGACTGTGACAGCATGCACAAGACTTGTGCAAGCCCAAGCCAGACCAAATCTCATCATGGAGAGGAGAATTGGACACAAAATTCCAGGCCTAACCATGGAGTTATTGGCAATTCTTAGGTGCTGGGATGGAGAGAGAAGCACCTTCCTCTAAAATTGTAGCCACTGGTAAGTTCCACACTCAAATGGAAGACTGTACATCCGAGAATATTTTGACAACACAAATGGATCTCAGTGGATTAAAAACAAGGACATTAAATTGGGATAAGGAAGATGGATGATCCAGAAAGAGTTCAAGTAGAATGGGGAATATGATCAAAACACATAGAGAACTCTCAAAGAACAATAGAAAATGAAAGAAAATCAAAGATCAAAATTAGGAAATGATAAATTAATGTAAATATATAATATCTGTTTTAAACTTATAAATATTTGTATTAGTCAGGTTCTCTAGAGTCACATAACTTGTATAATGAATATATATAAAGAAATTTTATTGGAATGACTTACAGACTGCAGTCAACAATTACTAGCTGTCAATGGGAAGTCCAAGAATCTAGTAGTTGCTCAGTCCCATGAGACTGGGTATCTCATCTGGTCTTCTGTATATGCTGGAATTCAGAAGAAGTAGGCTCCAATGAAATGAAGTCAGTGAAGGCATGGATGTGCTGGCAAGGGGAGGGCAGGCAAGAGAAGAGCAAACCCTTCCTTCTTCCATTGTCCTTCCAGCAGATGGTGTGACCCAGGTTAAAGGTGTGCCTTCCAGCCTCAAGATATGGATTAAGGGAGTGTGTCATCCTACCTCAAGATCCAGATCACAAGTGCGTTATCCATTTCTGGATTGTAGTTCATTCTAGATATAGTCAAATTGACAACCAAGAATAGCTATCGCAATATTTCAATGAACTGCCCAATTTAATAAAAGTGTACATGCATGGTTGTTCAGTTTCCTCTTTACAAATTTGATGGCTTTCAGATCTGGGGGAAGAAGTTTCACACAAGAATCCTTTGTCATTCTTTCTTTGGAGGACAGGGGAGTATTCCATGTGCTTGAAGACTCCGAAGACAGGAAAATGATTCAAGTGTTCAAAAGAATAGTCAGCTATATCTCAAAGAATGGAGTTCGAAGAAGCAAACACTGTTTGGCCACATTAGGTAACTGAATTTTATCATACACGTTTTCATAAACCCCAGAAGCCTAAGTTCTTGGGAAGTGTTTGATGCTATTGAGAAGTATGAGCCAGAATTTTCCACAGATGATCACACTAATATTCCAGGCCACACACTTGTCTTTCCATATAAAGTAGATTTACCTCTGTCAAGAAATGGTATCTGTGTTTCCTCCCTGAATCAAGTTGGAACCGATAGACTCTACATCATAGAAAGAGGCATGGCTGCACTTGCTTTTTTGTAGGGTGCTTTTTGCATTATTTACTTTCCTCATTTCTGAGATCAAACACTTGATAGGAAGCTGCTTAATGAAGATAAGAGTTATTTTGGCTTATGATTTGAGGCTAGAGCCCATCATGACAGCAGTCGAGGCTCGAGGCTATAATGGCAGGAGTATAAAGGATCAGAAAACAGGGTAAGGTTATAAACTTCACATATCCCCTCCCCATCTCCACCAGAGATCCAGTCCCACCAGCTAAGTTTTACTTCCCAAAGTTCCACAAGGTTGTAAGACAATGTCATCAGTTGGGGCCTAAGTGTTCAAATACATAATTCTGTAGCCGACATCTTATATCCAAGATGTAGCGCATGCACTTGGAATCCAATCAGTATTCTGTATGGATGCAGAGATACAGAGGGAGGCCGAGTAAGATGGGAGGAGTCTGTTTTCAGCTACCACTGACACCCCAAGACAACAGCACTGAGCTACAGCTCTAAGAATGGATAAGCCTTAAGCAATTCCACCTCCTACTTGTTGAGTCATCTCAACACTTCTGATGACCCCAGCTGAAGTCCAGAACTTATAAATCCATGGCAAGTTTCCTGTGACTTTCTGACCCATACACACCACACCTGGAGCACAATGCTTGGTGCTGGCTTGTGCTATGAGTCTGCAGGAAGCAGGCTGGGATACATAGCAACATATACCTCAAAATTCAGGTTTCTTAAAACCCTCTTTTGTCATTTTTTTCATAATTTTTAGGATACTTACTCATAATTCATACCCTTTTATAGCTAACCTATATAAGACCTTCCAGACTTTACGCAAAAGCCCCTACCACCAATTCTATTGCAATTTCAATTCATTTACAGAATTTACAAATTTAAACTATAACCTGGCAAGGCATTTAGCCAATATATTTTCACAGACTCTTTAATGTTATCTCTTGTCTCTTCAGAGGTTGGCGTTTTGAGGTGTAAAGATGGGGGGGGACCCAAATCATTGTTAGTATCTATAGAGGACTGAAAGGGAAAGGAAAATGAATGTTATAAGAAACTATAGTTTTACCTAACTGTAAATGAACTCCTGTTCATAAGCCTTTCTCACAAACACTAACACAATTCACAATTCAGTCTGCATGCAAACTTTGTAATAACACTGCTTTCATTATTGGAATAACCCATGTTCCTGGAAACAACCTCACAATGTGATAATTTGAAGTTTGTTATCAATATTAAAGTTTCCTCAAGTGCTGGCAGCGAATAACTCCATGAATTTCTTGGACTAGCCTGGCTTCTTTGACTGCTCCATCCTTTTTATCTTGAACAAGCAGGAGACAGAGGGAAGGGAAGAGGAGGGGAGGGGAGGGAAGGAAAGGGAAGGGAGGGGAGGGGAGGAGGGGAAGGAGAAGAGGAGGGGAAGGAGGGGAGGGAGGGGACAGGAGAGGAGGAGGAGAGGAGAGGAGAGAAGAGGAGAGAAGAGGAGAGAGGAGAAGAGAGAAAGGCAACTCATCATTTGTTCTCTGTTCCTCAGCTACAGCTTCTTAAACCCTTTATTCACAAAGACAAATGGAGTGCTTGAGTCCTTTGACACACACTTTTGAATATCCTTTGTACACCAATCTCCCCCAAAGACAAGAACAACTTACTCTGCTTTGGACAAGACCATCTGCTGCTCTCGAAGAGTCTTTAACTTGAAAACAATAGGGGTCTTCTGGATAAAGTGCTATTCATTTCTAAAAGTTTCATGGGATAACTTAGTTGGGGATTTATGGGATTTTTAGCATGTTTAGCAGGCTTTCCTAAACTGTTACAAACAATAGGTGTGTATATACAACAGGGTCATATATATATATATATATATATATATGGAGAAAGAGAGAGAGAGAGAGAGAGAGAGAGAGAGAGAGAGAGAGAGCTATTTCAAAGGAAAAAGACTGCAGCTGACCATAACCTTTTAGAGCATTTGTGGACTCCAGACCATACACTGGACATGGTCTACAAAGATTTTGTTTAATTCTCCAACTAAGCCTATGATGTTGAACATCAGAATGCCAGTTTTACAAACGGGGAACTGGTGCCTGCAAATCTTAAGAAACCTGAACACAGTCACACAGAGGAGTCGTGGCAAGGCTGGGATCCAGCCCAACTCCAACAGCTCCAAAGCCAACAATTACAGGAATTTGCACTGGGCTCTGATGTGGAGCCAAGCTTGGGAACCAAAGTCTAAAGGCTCCCAGCTTTTCTTCACTCCAATCAGCCAGCAGATCAGTCACACAGAACAGTTTTTCAGTCTGTCTGATCTCAGCTGATGCATAATATCCACTGCCCACAGTGTTTGCAATTTTTCTTCTTGACTATCTGGATATTGTTGAGCTTTTTTTCTTTCTTTAAAAAATTGTGAGAAAGCAATTAGCATCTAAAAATATCCCAGTGAGCTACGCAGTGTAGTTCCCAAATTGACCTTGCTTAGAACGGAAGGCCCAGTGATCGCTGCAACAAAACTAGGGGCTGCCCAGCACTGGAACTGCAAGCTCAATGCTGTGATCCATACCCAGCCCAAGTTTGCTGGGAAGCCTGGAAGATTTGGCAAGACTCTTCCATGTCTGGACCATACTATTTATTTGTGAAGGAGTGTATGCTCTAAAATAGGGTTTTTAAGCTTTATCCTTCAGAGGTGTATACAGGGCTACCTCCAGAATGGGTGAAGAACAAAGGGGACGTATGGTCATCTCAAGTTCCCCTGTCCTCAAAAAAACCAAAAGAACCCTATTTCCTGGACAGTGGAATTCCAGCTACACTGTTATTGAGGAAAATAACCAAATGGTTCTTTTGCCCAACTATCATCACTTCCATCTCCTCTGCAGTCTCCTTTCATAAAGTTCTTCAATTTTTCCTACAAAACTGTCTTCATCCCCATTTATCATGACCTTTGCAGTGGTATCAGGAAAGATACCCTGGGGGTGGCTCCATGATCCAAGCCAATGCAGAATCTCTGGGAATCTAATTTAAAACATGGAGGCCAAGAACGGAAGAATTTGGAACAGGTTCATCCCCCAAAAGACACCAGAAAAGCCAGCGTCAAAAATTAAATTGTCATACATGTTTGAAACTTTAACCAACTCCCACGCAGGTGTTTCTACATATATGATGAGAGAGTGTCCCAGTAACATTATTAGATGTTATAAACACTGCAGGACAGAACTACTTTGACTATATTTACCTTACCCAGGATCATAGTACATTAGCACTGTTCACTGTTCTGGAGTTCACCCTGGTGGCCACATGACTAGCTAGACACTAGGGCTTGCTGATGCCCATCATCACAAGAGAATAATACCTACACACTGAGAAAAGATTAACCCGAAGTACAGTTTCTACTGAACAAACATGACCTTCACACCATTGTGAAACTGAACCCTAAATCTAGACTGTCTGATTCTGGAGCTAGGGCCTTTAAGGAGATAGTTAAGATCAAAGTAAGTTATATAGGGTGAGAAACAAGGGCAAAGGGACTGCAGTCCTTGCAGGAAGACCCTGAAAGCGAATGTATACAGAAAACAAATCCCTTGAGGACTCAGGGAGGTGGGAGCCATCTTCAGTTCCAAAGGAAGACCTCCCCAAAATTCAACCCTCCCAATACTTGATCTTGGACATTTAATGTGAGAAAATGAACTCTTGCTGTCTGCAATGTTAGGGACACTCGGCCGAGACTAGCACCGCTGGGCAGCATAATCCTGGGCCCTCGAGGTCCAGCCCTGCCTTTTCTAAAGCTGGGATTTTCTTTCCCTGCTTTTGCTCAGTCACTCCAGATCTTGCCAATAAATTGACATATGTTACAGAGTGAAATTCTTCTGTTTAAAACCAGATCACATGGAATAGCACTACTTACAGGTAAAATAAGCCAAGGTGTGGCTAACTGGTCTCTAAAGATTATAGCATGGCAGCCCTTGGTGGTTTTAATGTCAACTTTATCCTAGAACTGGACACTTTCCTGCCATTGCAGACATTTAAATTCCACTGGGAAGGCAGAAGAAAACAGCATCTGTCATTTAACCCAAGAATTTTTGAAATAGCTGAAAATCTAGGGAAGTAAAATTTCCATTCTTCATAGCTGTTGAAAGAATGTAAAAGCCTTGGGCTGTGCTTGGGGAAGCTGGTGAGAGACTTGGTGCCAAGGAGCAGCTTATCACTGCTACTTATGAGTGCTCTGTGGCTTATGAATTGTGCCACCTCTCAGAACCTCAGCATCCCTATCTGCAATATGAGTAAACAAAATTATTTGTGAAGATATTAAGCTGTTTATTTAAGTCTGTGTTTGTCTGCTGTTTACCTCTGTGTACATATGCATTAACACACATGTATGTGCATATACACCCTGACACACATGCCCAGAGAAAGAGAGCTACAGAAAGAGAGAGTTTTAAAACCAGCCAAACCTTTGTGTTTCCTCAGAAAAACCTTCGAGGCCCAAGGGAGACACCTTCAGCACAGAACCTTCTCTGGGCCTTGATTTCCCACATTCTGAGATCCTGGGATAATTTGTGCTGAAATGGGAAATATTAGAAAAATGAGAATCATCAATATGGATAAGATTCAGCACAGAACCTTCTCTGGGCCTTGATTTCCCACACTCTGAGATCCTGGGATAATTTGTGCTGAAATGGGAAATATTAGAAAAATGAGAATCATCAATATGGATAAGAGGACATGGGCCTGTGATTTCCATAAAGTGGGGACCTCAGCTTTGATTCCCAGAGCCATCTCCAAGTAGGCATCAGGACCCGAGTGAGATCTATCTGAGGAAAACATCACCTCTTAGCAAAGAGTCTCCCTTTAAACTTAGCATTTCAAATTCCTTGCTTACCAGTTTAGGAGCCATGCAAGTGCAGACAAAACATTTATTAGTGCTTGCCATGGAAGATTACAAACAGAGTGTTTCTTCTATGACTCTAGAAAAAGAGAAACCCCGAGGATAATGGGTTTTCTGTTCATCTACCAAGACAAAGGCTCATAGACTTCCCTTGTTTCATGAAAACAACAGTCTGACACACTCAAGTGTATGAAATGAGATTTCTATGGATCAAGCTGAGAGTAATTCCTGTCTCTTCAAATTTTTCAAGTATCAAATGCTTAAACCCGATCTTTCCCTGGCAGTAGGAAGTATTAAAGTTTCCTTCCCATATGAGTGGAAAGTGTTCATAAGCCAGGGAAGTGGGGGCTGGCATCACATTTGCCACAAAGTGCACACTAGTTTCATCAGTGTCTCTCAGAGTGGGGACAGTGTGTTCCTGGGGAAGAGGCTGGGCCAGGAAAGCTTTATCTACACCCTTAATTTGCATCCTTCCTACAGCACAGCCTTGTGAAAGCACGGCATCCCTTGGGGGAATTTCACTGTCTTCATCTTTATCTGCTCCTCCTGTGTCTTCTTCCCCATTGTCCTCATCTGGGCCCTCATGTTGCTACCATCACAGCAGCTACTTATTTTGTTGACGACACTACTTTTCTAAACACGTAAGTTTACATAAGTTTTTCACCACACACAGCTCCTTAAAGGAATTCCTTTTATTATTTATTATAAGAAAACCAAGATTTAGAGAGAGACTTCCCTGAGAAGTTAAGTAGTAGCAGATTTCATCAATGTAGTGAATCAGTGGATTTCATAAAGATACCATAACTGTGTATGTAAACATGTTCTGTGGAAAATAAATTTAACTCAGAACTAGATATATTATTTTAAATGTAATAAAAGTCCTGAGAGCAGCTTTAAAACAAACAGAAACAAAAAAACCCAAACAACTAAATTCTAAAAAGGTTTGTTGTTGAAATGCTGTAGGAAACAAACTCTAACTCCTTCTAGTTAACACATAAGCATTCCCAGAGTTAACTATAAACCTTATTTTTATGTCATCTGATGGACCTAATCCATTCACTTGCTCTCAGTAATGGTGAAATCAAATCCAATTCTCTTACAAGTGCAGTTCACAGACTTTCTAGTCTGTTTTCCTTCTATTTGTATGCCTTTTATTGATTTGTTCTTTGACAATTTCAGGCATGCTTGCAGTGTATTTTGACTTTTTTGAGAGAGAGAGAGAGAGAGAGAGAGAGTCATTAAACCTAGCCAGTTGTAGCAGGTGGTTTTATATCAACTTGACACAAGCTAGAGTCATCAGAGAGGAGGAAGCCTCAGTTGAGTAAAGGTCTCCATAAGATCAGGCTGTAGGCAAGCGTTTAGGGCATTTTCTTAATTAGTGTTGATAGAGGAGGGCCCAGCCCATTACTGGTAGTGTCATCCCTGAACTAAGGGTCCTCAGTTCAGCTGGGGAGGCCGCATGGGACTGAACTAGGCCCTCTGCATGTGGGACAACAGTTGTGTAACTTGGTCTGTTTGAGGGGGCCCTGGAACCAGGATCTAGCCCTGGTGCGTGAGCCGGCTTTTGGAGTCCATTCCCTATGGTGGCATGCCTCGCTCAGCCTTGATGCCAGGGAGGGGTTTGGTCCTGCAAGCCATGGCCTCTGCGTCAGCTCATGCCTCCAGGTCCCTGCCCTGCTTTCAGTTCCTGTCCTGATCTCCTTTATGAAGAACTGTAAAGTTGAAGTCTAAGCTGAATAAGCCCTTTCCTCCCCGAATTTCTTTGGTCATGGTGTTTCATCACAGTAATAGTAACCTTAACTAAGACACCAGAATGACTCATGTGACCATGGCTTTAGAATTATCCACTGGAGCCTGGCGGGCATCTCAGCCTGTTTATTTACTACATCTCTTATTTATCTGCTAGCTACAGTGACTCAAGCTAAAAATAACCCAGAAACCTAAAAAGTTGCTAATGCCCAGTAGAATTTTGAGAAAGATATCTTTGAAACAATCTTGATTATATAGCTAGCTTTCTCTGCATTTCCTACAACCATCCCTTGTTGTGTGTGAGGAATCTTGGTCATGTTGAGAGCTTAGCTAAAACCACCCCACACGAAAACCCACTTGACACCACGATTATTCCTTTGATCACAAGATTCCAAATGTTTTCCTTAAGAGGAGCTAGCTCATGTGCTCTGAAAGGGAAAGGAAGTAGTCAAGAAGATGATTTCAAGCAGAGAAACAGCACGCGTGACTTTGTCTTTTAAAAATAGGCATTGGCAGCTTCTGGAAGAGACATAAAAGTGACCATGTATGATGGTGTGTATAAAAATATCACCATGAAACTGATTTTTGTACGCAAACCAAAAATTTATTAAAAATAAAATTCATTTTCTCTTTTTTCTTTTTATATTTTTACATTTTATCTTATTTATCTGTTTATTTTGGTTTTGTTGTTGTTTTTACAATCGAACTGCAGTGTCCCCTCCCTCCTTTTCTCCCAACCCCTCCCCTTATCCCACCCCCATCCACTCCTCCTCTTCTGTTTCTCTTCAGAAAAGGGCAGCCCTCCCGTGAATATCAGTCATAGTATATGAAGCTGCAGTGAGACTGGAAGAGGCAACCCAGTAGGAAGAAAGGGTCCCAAAAGCAGATAACAGAGTCAGAGATAGCCCCTGTGCCCTCTGTTAGGAGTCCCACAAGAACACCAAGCTACACAACTGTAACATATATGCAGAGGCTCTAGGCCAGTTCCATGCAAGCTTGCTGATTGTTGGTTCAGTCTCTGTGATTAGTTGGTTCTGTGGGCTGGGTTTTCTTGTGGTGTCCTTGACCCCTCTGGCTCCTACAGTCCTTCCTCTCCCTCTTCCTTGGTGTTCTCCGAACTCTGCCTAATATTTGGCTGAGGGGCTCTGCCTTTGTTTCCATCAGTTGCTGGGTGAAGCCTCTCTGATGACAGTTGGACTAGGCAATGATCATGTTTGTCTCTCTTTTTTTTCCAGTCTTGCTTTTGTTCCTTTTATGGTTGTTTCAATGAAATGTCTGATTAAAAAAAAAAGCAACTAGAAGGCAGAAATGGTGCCTAACCCAATGATCCATGCAAGATGTAATAAAGAACCCAATCGAATGTCCAGTGAGTTGAAGTGGACTAGACAAACTGGGTAGCATGAAGACAGTGCACCTTAAGAGAAGCAGCAGGACCAAGAACCCGTTTGAAGTATATAGCTTTTTATATAACAACAGCTATACTATGAAGAGAGGGAAAGAGGAATATCTCATAGAGTGAGGAATCCCACTTGGATCGCTGAGGTTGGCACCCGCAAGCTGGCTAGCCTCTATTTCAAAAGGAAGGGGGGGAGGAAAAGAAGTCCATCACAGAAACCATGGCTCATGGTGGACCTACTAGTGGCACAGAGGAGAGTTACATGAGAGATTTTTCAGAACATGAAGGAACACAGAAGACTTTCACTGGCCCAGTTGTCAGAATCGTAGACTTATTCTCTTCTCATTTGTTCGCCATGTTCAGTAAGGATGTGGATGGTGGAATCCATTGGTGGAGCCCACAGGCACACCCAGGACTTCTGCTACCTAATTTGATCTCCTTACAAACATCTTAAAGTTGCCAGGGACAAAGGCTTCCCTGCCTACAAGGAAGCCTAAGCCAGCCTCCTCTTCGCCTTCCAGATGGCACCTCACACACTGGATAGAAATGTTCAGGAAGTGCTTTCTTCTTTGAACTAGAAGAAACACCTTCTTCCCTTGGAGCCACACCCACTTTCTCATCCTCCACAAACGGAAGCTGCTAACTTTGGCAAATTACCGGTGACCAGTGCCTTACACTGTTTGTGCTCTTGGCAGATACTCTGCAGTAGACAGATAAGGATAGAGCTTAGGGACGTTTGTGTTTCTACTGGTTTCCTTAGCAATGTCCCAGCAGGCTGCCAGCTCCCCTACAAACCTGCTTCTGAGTCAGCCTGTTTTCTGGCTGGCATCTAGACTCTGCCAAAACATCGCTGTTAAAATGATAACTTTTTCTTCACAGCACTTCACAGTTTATGAAATGTTTCCCAGACTTTACTTACTTTTATCTTCACAGCAGAAATTCACAGAGAATTTATTATCAATATCCACACTACACAAGTAAAGAAACCGAGGCTCACCAAAGCTTCCAGACTTGCCTTGCATGCCCAGCAATTAAGTAAACAAACAAAATGGAGACATGGGATGGCAGCGTTTGCTTCTCTTGGGCAATTGTGAACACTGAGGCATAGTACAGCATCTCTGAGTTGACTGAGGCCCTCAGACAGGATGAAGGATGATCTAGGAGGCAGGGCTTTTATACAGATTAAGAAAGGTTCAAGATGTTACTTCAGCCACTGGCTTGTTCCAGGTATTTTTAAATGGTAAAAATACAATAACTTGGTAGTTCTCACTATATAATAAATGTACTATGGGCTCATACCCCTCTACCTAGCCATGTATAACTTGACTTGGCATTAAAATGCTACTAAGGCAAAGGTTGCCTGATACAGTACTGTGCTCAGTAGATCACGGAAAGAGTGATAAAACTTCTCTTGATAATTGTTATAGATTACTATCAAACTGGCATCTCAAGGAGAGCATATGATTATTGGGGCAAAGTCCTGTGTTTGTATACATAGGAGGGACTAGACCAGCAATAAGGGATCATGCACGCCTCAATTCAAAGGCAGCGGCCTCATACATCTTATGTTAAATGCATCTACTAACCATGTCAAGAAGCCAGGTTGAGTAGTTGCCTTCCACATATTCAAGTTTGATTTGTGTAAACACGCTTCATGATGTTGGCACAATGATGAACTAAGTGAAGGTGCATTTCTCAGAATGTATCCCCTAAATTAAGCAACACCTGACTGTATTTTCCTTTATATTGACTTATATTTTCCCTTATAATAGCTTTCAAGATAAAGTCGTGGGTTTTGATGTTTGATAACCTGTATTTAAATGCTGGCTTTGCCAATTGCTCTTTAACAACTTGGGAGAAATTACTCTCAATGTTTTGAAATGGTAGCATAACAGACTAAGGATGTATAAAATTAATGCTACCTCTCACAACTGTCACAAAGGTTCATTGAAGTAATGAACAATGTTCTTATAATACAATGCTTGCTATAGTTACCACTTAATTAACTATAGCTACTACTAATACATACTCTACACCTTCACCTTCTCTGACTTGGTCCTAAAGACTTGTGTGAGGTAGACCAGTGCCAACACTACATATTTGAAAAGTGTTTCCATTGACACTCATGTCTTCTTTTAAGGCGATGTATATTTTTAAATTTGATTTTTATGAGAATTTCTTGCATTAATGCTGTATTTATAGCATTTCTATTCATCCAACTCCTCTTGTGACCCTTCCATCCCCTCTCAACAAATTCATGACCTCTTCTTTAAGAATATTATATCCTGTTGAGTCCATTTAGTGTTGCTCATGTGTATGTGTGTTTAGGACTAACCACAGGATTAGACAACTTATCAGGGGGTTCATCCCTGAAGAAGGCAGATTCCCCCATTCTAAGTAGCTTAAATTAATTGCCTGTAGTTCATTATCGAGGGGTAGGGCCTTGTGAGATTTTTCTCCATTCACACTGGAAAGTCAACTTGTTTATCATGTTTAGGTTGAAATGTCATGAGTGTTCTTCCCTATCATATATAGAAGACACAAGATGACAGCAGATTTTCTGGTCCTGGGCTCTTATAACATTCTGCCCCTCTTCTGAGATGGTCACTGAGCAGCTGTATTGCAGATGTGTCATATTGCATCTACCCCACAGTCAGTTGTTCTTTTCATTTTGGCCAGCTGTGGATTTCTGTAATGGTCCCTATTGGCTGCTAAAAGAAGCTTCTTTGAGTTGGGTGGTAGTGGCGCACGCCTTTAATCCCAGCACTCGGGAGACAGAGGCAGGTGGATTTCTGTGAGTTTGAGGCCAGCCTGGTCTACAAGAGCTAGTTCCAGGAAAGGCTCTAAAACTACAGGGAAACCCTGTCTCGAAAAACCAAAAAAAAAGAAGAAGCTTCTTTGAGGAGCAATCTTTGGGTTCAAGGATAAGTGATGTGTTAAAATGACGTTAGAAATTCTCCTGGTTCGTAAAAGTAGCAGTAGTACGTTCCCCTCCAGGTCCCAGGTCCTCTCCAACCATTGGTAGTTGGCTGGGCTTACATTACCAGACATGAATTCTTTCCGATTGAGTCAGCCTTCAGTCCAGCTGGACTTCCGCTGATTACTCCCAAGATATGTGCCTCTGTTGTATCCTTATGGGTATCGTCCCATGCTGGTTCTTGTGGTTCATAGGTTTTACAGTTAGATAGTACTGTTGACTGCTTTTCCTCCTTGGCAGTATGAATAGCGTCTTAGATACTATGAGAACTAGTCCTCGGGGAAGTAGCTTCTAGATCAAATAAGGAAAAAAAAGAGAAAGAAGTCTACTTATCTTTATTTGTAGATGATGTTATATTTTATATATAAAAGAACTTGTTATCTAAAAAGCCACACCAGAAAACTTCTAGAAATAATCAAAACTTTCAGTAAAGTGGTGAGAGACAAGTCAGTTTACAAAAATCAGTAGCTTTTCTACATACCAGTGATAAACACACTGACAAAGGCATCCCGAAAACATTCCTATCACAATAGCCTCCAAACTTTCAAGCACCAAATTATAGCTTAATTATCCATTTATCTCCCCCAAACTAAAAAAATAATAGCAAACTTCATAAACTACTATTAAAAGGGAAAATTGGCCTCCATCTTAATGATGATTGCGGCACAAACACATGCAAACGCACACACACATACACATGGGTGCGCATGCATGTGCAGTGTGTGCAGTGTGGGGAGTACCATGGTTAATTTTCCTCTTCCAGGATATGAATTTTTATCAAAAGAAGCAAATTCAATCAAGTAAGTTAATTCCACACTAGATGTCAGCTAACAAATAGAACGCAAGCAGTTAGAAGAGCACAATAAAAGGAAAACATTCCAGCTAATAATTTTATTTCATGTTTGTTCATAACAAAATTATAGCAACGGTTTATTTGACAGAATACAAAACCTAGTACTTATTTTTCTAAGGTTTAAGAAAAGCACGGGGCAGCATGATACCCGAGGAGGTCTATAGAGCTGATACATAAGAGGTCTGAGCACTTTGGGCAAGGGACAGGGACTGCACTGAAAATCCATCTGGGCACTAGGGACACAGCAATGAAAGGTCACAGCAGCGGGACAGAGAGGAGAGAGGAACCCAGAGCTATAATTATATTTATCTACAATGTTGTTTAGAAACAGCTTTAAAGATAAGAAAAAAGAAAAGGAAATACACAGTGGAGGAGAAAAGTGGGCAAAAAAATTGCCTATAAAATCCAAGATTTAATAAACAAAGCTCTCTAAGTGGCCATGAGAAACATTTCTAAAGAGCTAAAGAAGTAAAGGGACAGTGGTGACAAAGTTATATCAAACAGAAAACCAAGTATCAGTAAAGATCTAGAAATTAGTTTTTAAAGAACCAGATGGAACTTTGATAATTAAAGGTACAATAATAGAAATAAAATTTTTACTAGAGGAATCCATCAGTAAATTTAAACTGGCAAAGAAAACTTTGTCCTGGGCCAAGAGACATTGCTCAGCCAATAAGAGTGCTTGGTGCTCTCTCACAAGGCCAGAGTTCAGTTCTCAGCACCCACCCAGGGCAGCTGAGAACTACCTATAACTCTATCTAAAACCCTCTTCGGAGCCAGGTGAGCACCTGTGCACACTTAGCGAGCACACAGATAAAAATAAGTCTCAATGGAAAGATAGCTCTATAGAGGTCATAGGATCCAAAAAGCAGACAGGAAAAGGAACGAATAGAGAAGCAGAGCCTCAGAAAAACCTGGGATAGGATTGTGCACCCGCATTCCCCTGGGATAGGTGGTATAAATGTAGAGTCCTTTAATCTATCACTGCACAAAATACCGAAAGCCAAAGAAAGAAGGGAATCATGAGTGACAAGAGAAATGGCTTATCACTTGAATAGCAATGCAAATAAGGTGTCTTCTCGTGAGAGCAAAAATTATGAGAAGATAATGGAATGATAATGTGTTCAAAGAAAAGAAAAAGAGCTGCCAATCAAGAATCCCATGTCCAGAGAAATGATATTATAAAAATCAAAGCCAAGATAAAAAAATTTCCAGATTCCTATACACTAAGTAAAACTGTTATTTCCCTACCATTTTATAAGCATCAATATTCTCAAGACTCAGGGCATGCAGTCTCTGAATGTAAAGTGATTAAAAATAAAAGAGTATCAATAAAGCTGACTATGTATCTGAGACAACATAAACGTATTTCTTCTCCTTTCCTATTTTTATTGATTTAAGAAGCAGCTGCATTGAACAACATTGCAGATTATATTATTAGGCTTATTACACAGAGAATTGTGATGCAGTCACAAACAGACACAAAGGAACTGGATGGGATTAAGTTGTATCCAAACAGGAAACAACTCTACATGCTAAGTTGAACTCAGAAGAGCAGAAGACCTGCAGACATGATGAAGGGGAAGGTTACCATGACAACGCCTGTGGCTATGCACATGCCGCCATCCTTCTGCCAGCATATTCAAAAGGCATTAAGCTATATAACCAAATAACTACAAAAATGTTTTACTGAGATTGCAACATCCATAGACATAAAACCTGCAAAAATAATATCATAAGACAAAGGTTAGCTAGAAGTAACATTTCTACATTATACTTGAATTAAATTGTTTATACATACAAAGTTGTTTTTATTCAGCTCTACTATATGTAAGCTCTAATGCTGCTTAAAATATTCCTTTAATCCAAAAGAAGCCAGTGAAGAAAGAGTCATGGAAAATAAAAACATGAGAACAAGAAAATAGAAGAAAAACTGACGGATATACTCCAACCACATTGATATGAAATTAATATGGACTTTGTCAGAATGAATGAACAAAACAAGGCCCAGGATTGTCTGCAGGAGACATACTTCAGACTTTAAGTCAGTGGTTCTCAACCTTCCTAATGATGTCACCATTTAATACAGTTCCTCATGCTATGGTGACTCACAGCCATAAAATTATTTTCATTGCTACTTCATAACTGTAACTTTGCTACTGTTACAAATCATAATGCAAATATTTAATATGCAGAATATCTGATATGTGACCCCCTTTGGGGGGGTCGCAAACCACAGGTTGAGAATCACTACTTTAGACTAAATGCTTTCATTCTAAATTTTGCAAAGAGTGTGCTCTCAGCATCTCTTCAATTTTTTTTTTTTAGAAAGTAATGTTTAAATGAACAGAGGCAGGAGGATCTCTGAGCGTTCAAGGCCAGCCTTGTCTACATAGTGAGTTCAGACAGATGGGACTATGCAGAGAGACCCGGTCTCAAAAACAAAAACCCGGTCTGAGCAATTAGACAAGAGAAGAAAACAAATACATCTCCAAGTTGATAAAGAGGCATCAGGTTGCCTTTATTCATGGTGTAACTTTGTATATAAAGCCTAAGAAGGCCATATAAAAACAATTAAAACTAATGCAAAATTCAGCAAATTTGAGGGTTTAGGTTTAGGACAGAAAAAAACCACGATTTATTTCTATACATTTGTCATTAACAACCAGAAAATGAAATTTAGAGAGTTCAATTTTCAACAGCATCAAAAAGAATACTAAATAAATTTTAAAAAACACATACACTTTTGGCCCTGAAAATCATAAGCATTATCAAAACAGAATCTAAATGAATTATAAACACTTGATGCTTATAAATCAAAATACTCAATTTTTATTTGCATGACTTTTAATCCTAAAAGTATTTTTGAATCATATCTTAGTATGTAAAATACAATTGTAACATAGATAGTTTATGTAGATTTGCAATGCTGTTTAATATTCCTCTTACTGTAACATTGTTATTAATTCTTTGAGAATTTAATACTTACATACAATGTGTTTTGAGCACATTTACCGTCTACTCCTTCCTACTAACTCCTGGTACCCCCCCCACCCTTAGTCCCCTGCCATCTCGATGTCTTTGTTATCTTTTTGTTTTCAGTCTCTGAGTCCAATCTGTGTTGCCCATACACTCGGGTCTGGTGCTACCCACTGGAGAATCGTTTACTTTCCAGAGAATGCACTCTTTAAAAATACCTAAATCCCTCTCCCTTAGCAACCAACCTCAGCTAGGGATGTGGACTCCTAAGCTCCTCCCCATTCCATGCTAGAATGTTTACCGAGGTCTTCTGCAGCCACCACCATTTCTGTGAGTTCGAGTGCATCAGCTTTGCCATGACAGAAGACCTTGTCACCTCAGTCCTCCCTACCTCTGGCTCTCACACCTTTTTGCCCCCTCTTCCCCTGAGCCTTGGAGGCAAGCAAAAGCACTCAATATTCAAGATAGCAATACTCACCACGCTGATTTACAGATTTGGTAGACTCCTTGTGTGAACCTCACCTAACTTCTCCCTTACTTCTAAAATTAATGCATAATTTTGATGAGTGCAGAAAATTCAAAACAATATTGAAAAAGACGAAGTATGTAGAAAGACTAACACATCCTCATTTAAATACTTACTATAAAACAACGGTACCCAAGGTCAATAGAGTAAAACTGATAGGATTAGAAATAAACTTGTTTCTGTGGCCAGACGATGTTAAATATGGACACAAAGATCACCTTATGTAAGAAAGAATAGCATTTTCAACAAGAGGTACTGGGACAATTGGCTAGACAAATGCAAAGAAATGAAGTTGGATTCTGACTTTATATCACATAAACATTAGCTCAAAATGGATCAAATCTAAACTTAAAAGCCAAAACTGTAAAACGGAGAGAAAAAAGTGAATCTTTATGAGCTTCAATTGGAAAATGGATTTTTAAAAGATTTATTTTTCTCATTTTTAAATATGTGTCTATGCGTTTGTATATGTATGTGTACATATACACATATATGTACATACACGTATTCATGCATGTGAGTATAGGTGGCCAAGAAGGCTAGGGGAATTAGATTCCTCTGGAGCTGGAGTTACAGGCAATTGTGAGCCACCCAACACAGATTCAGGTTCTCTGCAAGAGCAGTACATGCTCTTAACCAATGAGCAATTTTTCCAGCCCCCTAAATAAATATTTTTAAATATTGCACCAAGTTTGTAACTAACAAAAAATTATGTCACTTTAGCTTTATCAAAATTAAAGTTATTTTACTATAAAGTTCTCTATTGAGAGGGTGAAAGAATATCCCATAAATGGAAGTATTTGTATACCATACATCTAATTAGGAACTTATATCCAGAATACATAGTCTTAAATCCTAATTATGAAGAGACAAATGACCCAATTAAAAATATGCATATGACTTAAAGACACATTTCTCAAAGAAGAAATACAAATATCCCATAAGCACATGCACAAAAATAGTCAACAGAATTGCTCACCCTGGAAATAAAAATTTTTAAAAATGGCATCTCACTTCACATCCATCAAGGAGACTCCAATCAAAAAGTCGCATCATAGTGTTATCCAGGCTGGAGAGATCTGGTGGAGACTACGAAGAGCACAGCTCCCATGGAAAACAGTGTAGTGATTCCTCGGTTTGTCACAATTACTTGTGAGCTAAGTATAATCTTAAAGGAATGGAAGTGTATGTACATGTACAATCTTGTATGCAGAAATTTATGTCATAATTATTCAAATACTAAAAAGGTATGAACAACTGAAAGTACCCATATACTAGTGAATAGAAAAGATAAACACATTGTGTTATACTCAGATGAGGAACATTATTAGGCCCTAAAGAAAATGAATTACAAATGCATACTACAATATAGACAAATCTTGAAAACCGGCTAAGTGAAAAAAGTCAGTCACAATATGACACACACCTTATGCTATTTTCATATGATATTTCTATCATAGGCTAGTCTATGGAGACAACAGACTAAAGGTTGTCTAGAGTGGGAGACAGGGTAATGGTAGCAGGAGGGACGATACAGAGAGAGATTAACATAAGACATTGGCAGAAAGACTGGAAACCCATTTGTGGTGGTTTGAATAAAAAATGGCCCCCATAGGCTCAGATACTTGAATGCTCAGTCTTAAGGGATTGGCACTACTTAGGATTAGGAGGTGTAGCCTTGTTGGAGGAAGTATATAACTGGAGTGGGCTTTGGGGTTTCAGAAGCCAAGCCATGCCCAGTGGCTCTCTTTCTCTTCCTGCTGCATGCTGATGCTGATGTAGAACTCTCAGCTTCATCTCCAGCACCATATTTGCCTGTGTACAGCCATGCCTCCTGCCATGCTGATAACGGACCAACCCTCTGAAACTGTAAGCAAACCCCAATGAAATGTTTTGCCTTATAAGAGTTACTGTGGTCATGGTGTCTCTTCAAAGCAATAGAACAATGACTAAGACACCATCCCCGTTTAAGGGACAGAGCATGCACCAGAAAGGCATATGATACACAAATATGGGAGGGGTGGGTGCTATGTAACTGGCCAATAACGGGTCATCATGCATGAACACAGGGCTTTTGTGATTTGAACCCAATAGCAGCTATTAGCCCACATCCAGTCACAGGAATGCCCTTCTTTTTCTTATAAACTGTCTCTATTTCTATCACTATTCTTGTGTCCCTAGTCCAATTCCTTATTCCAGAAATTGTACCTGGAAATCTCAGTGGGAGCCCTCTGGACTCTTATCCACGCTTATAACAGTGAGAAAATTAAGTAGGAATAGCTAAGGAGTATGGGGTTTCCTTGTGAGGTGACACAATTGCTGTAAAATTGACAACAATGATGATGACTACATGTATTATGAATGTACTGAAAACCAGCTGGATTCACTTCCTGTGACTTTCATAAATGAGTACCACAAACAAACTAGGTGGTTTGGTATCTTAAATAATAGGGATCTTGGAAGGATCCACAAGACCAAGGTCAGGCTGGTAAAAGTTGGCTTTCTCTCTCTGACTTGAGTGAGGCAATCCTCTGGCTGTTTTGCCTTCCCATGGCCACTGCTCTGTGTAAACACAGAAAACTCTTCTCAGAACACATTAGTGATACTGGATCAGGGCCTAGCCCTCCTGGCCTCATTTGAACATACTCACTTCTCTAAAGACCTTGTATCCAAATACATGTTGAGGGCCTGGCACAAATTTGGGGAGATACACGATACCCCATGATATCATCAGCCCATGATACACTAGAACTCTAAAATGAGTAGATTGTATTATGTATATCTCATTAAATATGTTTTAATGTAGCATATGAAAGCTCTAACATAGTAAAGAATTTTCTGAGAGTCACAATTAAATGCATTAGAGAAACATCAGTCCCTTTCCTTGAAAGCCAACCCCAGGTATTATGGGGCATATATGATGAGACGTGTAGGTGATGGTACAAGAATGAGCTCCTTTATCCTCCTAGAGAGGAAGGCGGGAGCCTTGCCACGGTACAGCAATTTGGCATGAGCGTGTCACCTGAAATCACCATTTAGTTTCATAGGTTGATTGAGACTTTTGCTGTTGCCATTTTATCTTATTGTAAATTTTTACTATTTGAGAATTTCAAGCGTGCCTAGACACATGGTCACATCCACCCCTGATTTGCTTCCTCAAATTCCTCTCCTTACAAGCACATGCCCCAACTATGTCATGTCTTCCTCTTCATCATTCGTTTATTTGTTAAATAAATAGTAAGTCCGCTTAGTGCTATCTACATGTGCATGGAGGCGGGGCCTCCATGCTTCCACCCTCAATGCTTCCACCCTCAATGAAGAATGACTCTCCTGCCTCCAGTTGCTATCAAATGCCAATAACAACTTCAACTGCCTCAGTATGGGGTAGGCTACCCCTTTAAGGCTCCAAGGGGGAAAACATATGTGAGCTACATTAAAAAACTGGGAGAACAGATGAAAGAGGGCAGTGAGAGTAACCCTAGCATAGAGAGCAGAGTGGAGGCTACGAAGGACACTGGAAGGACTTGGGTTTTGAGCAGGCTGAAGACCCTTTGCAAATTCATGAGAAGAGTGGCAAAGTCCTTGTTTACTTTCCAAGGAGCCCTCTGCCTGATGCTCTGAACTGGGAAAGGTTAGTGCATATCCACTAGTGAAGGAAGAGCTGGTGAAGACTGGATCTGGATTTTATTTCTAAATGTTTGATTTAACAGCATATATGTGTATAATGTGTATGGGACAAATCTATACCCCATTCTCTCCCTGCCAATTCCTATCTCCCTACCTACCACCTTTCCCTCCCAACTTTCATTTTTAAAATAGGAATAAGCAGGTGTGCATAGAAAGGCATGAGGGGAAACAAGGCTGGTATAATATAGCAGAACCACAGCCTATCATAACAAGGCATCGGGAAGAGAATACTTCAAATTAATAACTAAGGATAAAGCAATCAAATCATAACGCTTAGAAATACTAAGTTAATCTAACACAAGGCAGACAAAGTATTTTAAAGTGACTGTCCCCAGATAGACTGGGGATAAGAGGAAGACGTTTCTAGTTAGGGACTCCCTCACTTAGCTTTTTAAGTCATGTGAATGTCTTGCATCCATAGGCTTGTTTGTTGTTGGTTTGAAAGGATCCACACAGGTGACACTTACCGCTGGATTTATTGTTGAGTTGGGGGAGTTATTCAAATGCAGTAAGTTATGAGGGAAGAAAAGAAATCCACCTGTTGGGGAAGTCCAATAAAATTTAAACTCGATGGTTAATATAATGTCTTGTTTATTAAATGTTTCTCTTGAGTGCAGTAGAGTTGTCTTTGCTACTAGGCACACGGCGCTAACTTCAGCCCTCAGCTGAATGATTGATGCCCAGACCCTTACGCTGTAAATCCCAAAGATGAAATAACCACTCCGTCAGATTCTTCCACAGCAAAAAGATTTGAGAATGACCAGCTAAGCTTGTGTGAAGAACCAATTTAGTGGTCAGTAAGGGTCTGTGGTAGCAGGAACTGAAAGAGGTTTGCCTGGTGTCAATGGGGTGAAAATATTGGAAAGAGGAGGGACAGAGACCCAGGAAATGTGGCGGATGGTATTCACTGATTGAAAATGGCATGACAATTGAGAAGCTGAGACGGGGAAAGGACAAATTATAGGGAGGAGGGTAAGGAGATGTTAGGGGACAGCGGAGGGAAGGAAGGGTTCAGCACTGATAAACTCAAATAACCACAGGCTGCAGGCAGGTAATATGAAAGAATGGACTAGAAAGACAAGGGAACCCGGAACTTCTATTCTGGAAAGACTATGGCCCACTTAGAAGGAGCTGCCCTTCCACACTTCTAGCAATCAGTGCCACACAGTGCCCAGTGACCTCACACCTGTTAGCTTCCCAGAAGGACATGGATCTGTACTGGGATATGTGAGTATGAACTCAGCACATATAACACATATGTCTTAAAGTCATAATCAAATCTATTGTATACACATCACCCCCCCCATGATGTCTGGTTTCAAGGTAATAGCTATTAATTTCCATCTCATATTACTGTAAATCAAATTACATCCAATGACAAACAAATCATATTACACATCATCATAAACCTCAGTTTTCTGGCCTTCAGTAGTTTAGTATATTCAGCTCATTTAAATTACCAGATTCTACAAGAACTAAATAGATTACTATGTGGTAGTACCACACATGAAGATGCACTTTGTTATAAAGTTGTCTTTGAGAGATTTTTCACTAAAATCAATGGCATGTCACATGCACAAGAATGCGTAGTATAGCTCAGTACATAGTGGATACATTTGGCAGTACATTCTGCATGTATCCGTGTGACTGTCAGTCACTCAAGAATGGATGGTATGGAGGGTGTTAATCAAGGCGTGTAGTCTAGGCAGCTGCTAAATTTCTTTCTGTCCCTATTTTGTATGCTTGCAAACAGTTTTGACTTATCATAGTTGGCCAAGGCTGGGTGAGTGGTAATCTGGATCTCCCTATGGGTAACAAAGGAAGGATGTTAATCTCTATTGTCTCTGTGGCTTTAAGGACTCCCTAAAAACAGTTACACTTCAGATGTTACAGATAGGGACCACAGTGTGGGGTCATCTACTGGTCTGGAACAGTGTAAATGACATTCCTGAAACCCAGAAGGATCAGCCAAAGATTGGAATGATGGAAGTTAGAAGAAACTGGGATTAAAGCCAGATGCTGGTCTCCAGGAATTTGAAAAGGGACAGAAACAAATCCTGTGCAGAGGTTCCCTTATGCAGTATACCCACAACTCTCCATGCAGTCGGCAGTCACATTTCCAGGAAGTCTTGCTTTGAGCTTAATGGATCTTATGGTAAAGTTTCACACAGCTCACAGAGCTGTCTCAAATATGACTTCATTATTATCTGTTTGCTATAGTTCGTTTATAGGGTACAGAGTAGCAGTAGTGACCCAAGGTACAAAAGAAAAAGGGTCAAAGACCAGTTGAGAAAAGGTTTTGGAGACTACATTAATTGGGGGACAAACTAAAGGATTTTAATTAAAAAATATTAATCATCTATGTTAACTATGGCATGTATCAAATGTCTTACTGCTTCTGTGCAATTACACAGTGAGCAACACAAAGCTGAGACTCATAGACTCATTTTCAGTTCATTCCAAGGTGAGAATTTATACACCTGGTAGAGTCCTTGGAATCTGCTTTTAATTAATGATGTATGTCCCCAGGAAGAAAGGGAATCTAAGTACCGCATGTCACTGCTTCTGAACCTTGCACGCTGATGGTTTCTCTGACATAACAGCAGCCAAGGCAAGGACAAGGAGACTTCACTGGGAAAGTGACATCTCCTCAAATGCAGCCACAAACTCCTAAACAGACACCACCGGTGAAGCCAACAGTATGAGTTCTACTTTGTGCGCTCTGAAAACAACAGCTGGTGTGGGTGGGAGAGGTCTGGGAGTGGATGTGGGGAGAGAAGGGAGCTGCATTTTGCTGGTGGAAATATTCTCTGAGTGAGGCACAGATACTCACAAATACTAAATGATTGGTCCCCCAAAAGCACAGGGAAGTTCTTTTAAGCCTTGGTAAGAAATGGAACGCAGGAACTTTGATTCCAATTTTCTAATTATTTCTGGATGGCAGCGCACACACACACACATACACACACACACACACACACACACACACACACACACAAAGCCCTAGTTAGCTTAGATGAAGTCTCCTTTGTGAGTTTGCCTTCCTGACAATTCTTAAGCTTTTCACCCCAGAATCACAAAGTACAAAGAAAGCTAGCATTAACTGAACACATGCCAATCTGCTATGTACTGGGCATTTTGTTTGTATTGAACTCAAAATTGTTCATGATTTCCCTGCCCACCTCTTTCCTATTACATTGCCCTCTCAGTCAATCTTTATCTCCATAAGCCGGAAACACTTAAAAGATATCAATGGCCAGACAGTTGCACAATGAGTGTTTTGAGTTCTTATCATTGTTATTGTTCCAAGGTTAGTTTACGATGGCCTCCTGCAGCTCGTGTTGGGATCACATCTAACACATGAAGCAACTTGTGGACACAGAAATTCTGGTAAATATCTCAGAGGAAACAGAAATACAATTAGAAGGGGTCCTGAACAAGAAGCACCAGAGTGCTTTTGCTTTTTGCTTCCAGAGTGTTTACAAGTGAACCTACTGGCAAGAATCTAGGAACATGAGTGCTGCACCTCAGCCTGCTAAAGAATTCTAAAGGCCTTTCCCTCTGCACCTATTTTTAATGATCACTGCCGAGTACCATACGGCAAATAAGGATCTTAATAGTCTCCCAGATGAAGGGATCTATGTGCTCTCCTAAGCAGCCCAAGACCAAGGGAGGGTACTTGGCAGCCTAAGGCACAATGTAAGGATTGATGATGATTATTTATGAAGATGAGAAAATGCTTTTTTAAAATACCTGCGTCTTCCCTGAAACTTAAGTGAAGGATTCCTAGAGTATAGTATAGTATTATTGTGCATGTTCCCATTGAGCAAGGTGAAAATTGGGGCTCTCTATCACCTCCCATATTCCTCAAAACTGACCGCAAAGGAAGAGAATAGAACAGTGGCTACCAGAAATTAGAGTGGGTGGAATTGAGGGAGGAATATAGAAGAGGGGCACAGAAGTACAGCTAGATGAGATTAAGTTCTATTGTTATGTAACAGAATAATTAGCATTTAAAGATCTTTACTTAGAATATACTGTCAAAATGTGGTGTGACAGAAACTGGTAATGGCCTACTTGTCATCCATTGTTCCTTTGTCTTTAAGCAAAAGAGAGACTCAGCTCTGCTGAGGGCATCACTAGACACTGATTTAATGCGATTTTCTTGAGTCACCTTAAAATAAGGGTGTCCAAGTAACTAATTTTCAAGTAAGGCCTCCATGGTCATTCAGTCAGCCAGCTCCTTTCCTTTTTTCTCTTTATGCCTTCTCTTCCTGTCAGGAATGTAGACATGATAACGGGTTAGACTTGCTGGCTTGCACCTTGAAGTAAAGGTCACATGTTCTTGATGGTAATACCTGTGTCTAGGACCTAAGTGATACCACAGAACAGCTGTAACAACTGCAGGAAGTCAACCCCCAGAATGCCTGCACTTGAGAGAAAGGCCTTCCATGCTGTTATACCTTCCTTCAGATTTCTGTTTTGCACGCCTAAATGCCATTTCTAACTGTTATCCTCTGTGAGAAAAGATAAATAAAAGCAGGACAAAAGTGTGTTTTATCAAGGTGTGAAATAAAGAACATAGTATGTAAAATCTATGACTATCGGGGCAGACCAGGTACATTATGGGGATTAGGGGGAACAGGATCTAGGAGGGGACTGTGGGAGATCTATGATGCCTGAGCTGACAGGGAAGATTTCTTACTATAGGAATCTGAAAAAATCCAGTAAATTACAATTGTGCTTCCAAATACTTTGTGCTCAACGTAATTATTAAGGAGCATTATTTATCAATACAATTTTCTAAATCTGGGGGTAAAATGACTGCCTTTTGTCAAGAGTTTGTAGGTAGTTTCTGAATCGACATTATGAGAAGTGACTTGAAACCAAGGGACAAGCTGCAGCAAGAAGCAGGGAGGGAATTGAAATGGTTTTCAAAGAGCTTGGCTCTGCCCTCCTAATTATTCTTAATCCACTAAAGAGCTGGAAACATCTTACACATGCTAATTAATTAAGCCCCCTACCAGTCCGTTGATGAGTCCAGGAAGAGGCCCCAGTGTTCCATGTTGGGGCCGTAAAAGAGCAGCACAGTGGGCTGAAGTGCGTGCCCATCTAGCTAGGTGAAGAGAAAACTCCAGAAAGGTCAGCAAGGCAGCGAGACACACGAAGGGAGCTCTAAGGACAGCGGAGAGTTGAAGATGCCAAGAACACAGCCTGCAAGAAGTCTGAAACCGTACTTTATTATCCTCCGTGCCATTTCCGTCTCTCCCTCACAGTGGAGAGATGCCCGCCATTGTGCCTTCGTCTCGAAACTCCTTCTCTGCCAGGCTTCTTCCAAGTCTGACCTGTGTGGTTTTTCGTTACCTCTTAACACATCCACTTGACAGACATAATCACCTCATGCTTTTCGTTCTGGTTTCATGCCTCCCACATTACATTCGGCCACATCATTTGAACTGGCCTAAATGATTTTGACTGCAAATAAAAGACAGCTCAGTTGAAGTGGTTTGAAAGGGATTTGTTGTGTCTGGTTCACTTGTCTGAAGAGGTTAAAGATAGGTCCACCTTGGGCATTGTTTTAGGGCACTGTCTCTATAGTTATTTGGCTGGTGCCCTCATTTGTTTGCTCTTTTCTATGGCAGGTTCATATCACAATAACCAAGTGTCACTGTATCCATGGGGCGTGTGGGAGAAGCTGCAGTACGTCACAGCACCAAGAGAGTCAGTGTTTCTTCACTCCAAGTCTGTTAACAAGAGTTCCTGGAAACTGTCTGCAAAGACTGGTTGGTTAGAACTGATTTGAGTGGAGACGTTGGAATGCCACAGGCCCAGAGGTTAATTATGACTCATCTTGGTCTAGCTTTAGCCACCTCAGTAGCCATTCCTTTCCCACCTCTGTGTCTGAGCTAACATCTTGTGACTAATAGATTAAAAAAAAAAAGAAGAAAAACAAAAAAACAAACCTTTGGAATCTATCATCTTAGCAGGCCACTAGCTTCCACCAGCCCCAAAGCTAAGAATGCCATCAGATAGCATCAGAACTGCGTCTCTGATATACCCACTGATGTATTTTAAATTTGCCTTGATTGCTTGGCTCTGTAAAACTAGAAAACTCTCTGAAACTACTTCCACACTGGAACGTGGAATTCAGGGTAAACTAGATCTACATTTCCAGACCATGATCTCGCAAAAGTGAATAAACTATCTCTTATTTCCCATTGAGGTAATAGTTGTGTGTGCGTGCACATGCCTGTTTCATTAAAAGTCAAATGTCTTGAGCTTCATAGTGAAAGGAAACTAGGTTAAAACCTCTGTCCTGTGGAATGGTGCTGACTTCAAACACAGTGTCATGCAGTGACAGAAGTTTTTTTCATATATATGTGTATGCATATATACATATGCGTATATATGCACACACACAAACACAAGAAATTCAACCTCTTATTTATTTAAAGAACACACAACTAGGAATTTTCAGAAGAAATAATTTCTTTTTGAATGCCAGTGATACTTATTTTTTGATTTTGGTATCACTAAAGTCAGTGATACCCTATGTCAGAAGTTTAACTTGCCAGCTAAAACTATATTCCTATCAAGACTGAATGGAAGATCAGCTACTTTCTAATACTTTTAGAGCAGTGGCAAAGGGCAATGGAAAATGTTCATATTGATGCTGAAACTTCCACTTGAAAATGACACTCAGAGGTTTCACTCATAGCTTAAAGTGCTGAGAAATTCATCGCCTAACCTTGTCCGTAAGATAAGAAGTAAAATCCTGCTGTAGGAAAACCCAGATGAAATGAGTGTGAAGTTTCATCAACAGAGAATAACCTGCTTCAAATGCCATGTGCTGACTGCCATAACCTGGCAGGCACATCCCTGGATTAGAGACGGGAGGCAGGATTTGACACTCGGGTATTTGTCAATCAAGCCAACCTCTCTAAGCAAGAATGGGATTAGTCACGCCAACATCATAGGTTGGCGCTCACCTGCTTACACATGGGGTGGGCTGTAGTCTCATTTTACAGATGCTGAAAAGCATCTTACCACTTCAAGGGTGGTACCTGTTCA
Organism: Ondatra zibethicus; assembly: GCA_004026605.1. Classification (NCBI taxonomy): domain Eukaryota; kingdom Metazoa; phylum Chordata; class Mammalia; order Rodentia; family Cricetidae; genus Ondatra; species Ondatra zibethicus. The sequence goes on along the minus strand of PVIU01011478.1, from coordinate 34,329 downwards.
ACTCCACTGGGGTAAAATTGGGAGTTAGCCCTGTAAACTGATTCTGAATCATCGTACAGACTTTGAAGTTGGTGTCCCCACATCTAAAAATAATTTCCTCACCTACCTCATTTGGCCAACGAATTTAACTAACATAGGTGGAAACTCACTGTTCTTAGGCACTGATCAACCATAAAGTAACTCCCAGGTTTAAAATGTGAAAAGCAGGGCAGGAAAAGCACACTTTATCTGGAGAAATCTCCTGGACGTACGCTATAAAAATATCCTGAAGATCAGTCTGTGTACCAACCAAAGGATCTAATTGTGTTCATAGACTAACCAAGAAATCACAAATTCGTTTCATGTGAAAACCCATGGATGAATAGGAAACAAAGACAAACTGCAAAGAGGCCAGAGAGAGGCTCAGAGGTTATGTATATAGACTGCTCCTGCAGAGGATATGAGTATAGTTGCTAGCACCCACATCAGGTGGCTCACCTACTGCCTGTAGCTTCAATTCCAGAAGATCTAATGCCCTCTGACCCCCACAGGTACCTGCACTACATGCACGCAGTCTCACACACACACACACACACACACACACACACACACACATACAATTTTTAATCTAAAACTTAAAATAACAAAATAAGCTGTAAAGATGTCTTAATGAAGCAAAAATTTGTTACTTTAATTTTTTTTATTTTTAAGATTATAATGTAATTTTATAATTTCCCCCTCCCTTTCCTTCCTCAAACCCTCCCATGTTCCCCCTCCTTCCTCTCTTTCAAATGCATTGTATATTTTTCATTAATTGTTTAATATATATGCATATATTACATATTTACATTCTCTGTGTGTTACTTGTGTAAATATATGCTTTCTGGGCTGATCATTTGTTACTAGATAACCAATTGGTATGCTCCTCCCTTCCTTGGTGGCCTGAAGTTCTTTGTCTAGGCTAAGACCTTAAAAACTTACCTCTTACCACACTAGCCTGTGTTACAAGGAGAGAGAGCCTGCTTTTCGTCCTGGCCACCTGGCTAGCCTAGACCCGAAATAACAACACAGAAACTGCATTCATTTAAACACTGCCTGGCCCGTTAGCTCTAGCCTCCTATTGGCTAACTCTCACATCTTGATCTAACCCATTTCTATTAATCTGTGTTTGCCACGAGGTCATGGCTTACTGGGAAAGATTCTAACCATCATCAGTCTCAGGCAGGAGCTTCATGGCGTCTGCCACACTGCCCTTCTTCCCAGTATCCTGTTCTGTCTACTTTGCCTACCTAATTTCTGCCCTATCAAAAGGCCAAGGCAGTTTCTTTATTCACCAATGAAAGCAACACATACATCAAGCCTGTTTACTGATGTCATCTTTTGGGGGAGTCTTTTTAAGCAGCCATACTGGTGAGACTTCATGGATATAGCTTCTGATATTTCTAGGAGACTCAAACTCATTTTTTAAGAAATTTAAGAATCAAAAAAAATATACTAAGTAAACCAGATTTACAACATATATTTACCAAAGAATTAAAGAATTATAAATATCATGTCTAGATGTTTAATTACATATTTTTATTGTGGTCTTGTAAATAAGCATTGTATATGTAATATTCTTCCTTTTATACGTGTGGGAATAAAGAAGATTTGGGTTTTATTTGGTTTTTTAATCTATGCTTATGGTATTGCCTACTTTTCTGCATCATGTATATATTGTTTTATACTAAGAGATGAAGCAATAAAATTCTGTTTTTTAGAGAAATCACCCTCTCAAACCCAAGGCAGAAGAGCAGCAGATGACATTGCCATCTGCAGATGTAATAAACTCATGAATGTTCACATTAGACATGGCTGTCTTTGTATATGATTGAGTAAATTCACATGTAACCCAAGCCATAGTGGTTTGTAGGAACCAAACAATAACTACAGCAAAAAGTGTCTAGAGAATTGAAAACTTCTAGTTAAGAATGGTCAGTGAAACTCTAATTCAGCCCAATAAGAAAGAGTTAACTTTAGTCAATCTTATTAGAGTAAAGAAGAATTTTACGCAGGCAGAAGATTCTCATTTATCAAAATGTTCCAGCGTGGTGCTCAAAATGCCAGATTCTTTTCATTTTGATCCTACATGGTTCTAGGTACCGTCTGTCTGAATTATCCCTTTTGTCAAGAAGCAATGCCCCATGCCAATGGCATGGGCCACTTTTATTGACTGGTAATGTTCTCACTGAACATGATGAGATCAACATTCTGGTCTCTAAAGCCAGCATGTGCTGTGGGGGGGGGGGGCGGGAATTTAATCAGTGCCATTTAATTTGCCAAACTGATTTCAAACAAGTCCCAATTAACCCCATGATGTAGAGGGTAGGAAAATGGCTCCTTTTCTCCTTGTTATGGCTTCCACCTCATCTCCACTTGCAGTTTCTCAGTCCAAACAGATGTGCTATCTAACATCTGTGAAATTTCATGCTTGACTTTCCTAAGTCTATGTTCGGGTGGAGCCTGTGTCCAGTAACTTCCCTAAAATGCTTGACTTAGCACTGGAGGAAGAACTGTAGAAGCATGCCTCCTCCACAATGCGGCCATGCATTTTCCTCTGTTTCAGTGATAAATCCCTTCACGTATGAATATCCTTGGCACATCTTGCACTCTACACTTTGTTCCTTCCTGTAGCTATCGTTTCTGAAAATGAAGAATGTAAATTGCAAAAAATATGCAACTTTATTTTTCTAATTCTCTTTTCACAAGACCGAGTACTTACTGAGTGCAGAAGAAAAGTTTTTGTCTGAATTTCTCATGGGTGTGGTTTGTGGTACATGTTACATGCACATTTAACTTTTTATGTGAATTCTTTTCCTATGTATACCTAAATAACATAAAATGATCTCAAACAAAATCAGACTTGAATCCTGAATGCCAAACTCATCACTGAAAAGATGAAACTCTCACCAGCTTCCTATCCAGGTCTAATTTAATGAATCTATTTAAGAAACATCCTTAAATGTCACTTGGAAAATTGAATCTGTGACTAAGACTTCTCGCTGAAGCATACACCGATATCAGAAATGAGACCTGTACTTCTTCTCAACATTTGTTCAGATGCCAAATCCTCAGGCTATCTATGAGGATAGCTGAGCTTGCTGCAGTTTCTCGCCCAAGAAATGTACAAAAAAAAATGTGGCAGCGAAAAGCACAAAGACCCTGAGAATACTTACTCAAATTTAAAAAAAAAAAACATGAAGTGAATAAAAAAAATAAGTCTGAAATTGCAGATACCTCCACACTGAGTGGCAAAAGAAATCCGGGCCTCACAGCACTTCTGGTGAGATTTCAATCTGCTCTTTCTACCTGGCACATGGAAGCATATTTTTCTTATTTTCATTACTTTGAAAATTTTATACAGTGTTTTTTGAACATACTCATTCCTTCCCAACTCTGCACAGATCAGTCCTCACTTCCCTGCCCACCCAGCTTTGTGTCCTCTAATATGTGTGTGTGTGTGTGTGTGTGTGTGTGTGTGTGTGTGTGTATTACTCATGTGCTCCTATGCTCTCAGATGTATGGCCTCCTACTGGAGCACGGTAGATCTACCAGAGGCCATAACCTTAAGCTTTTCGACTCTCCTTCTCCCAGCAGCACCTATTGCTGTCCAGTAACTTCTCAGATAGGGGCGGAACTTCATGCTCCCCTCCCCCTTCATGCTGGGCTAGCATCTGGCTTGAACTTGTGCATATCTTATGCATGCTTTCACAGTCCCCATGAATTCACATCTATAACTGCCCTGTGGTGTCCAGAAAACACTGGTTCATGGCCATCCGCTATCTTTTATTCTTCCAATATTTCTGACCACTCCTCCAGAAAGATCTATGAGCCTCAGCAAAAGGGGTATGATATAGATGTTCAATTTGGGGCTGAGCCTTCCGTAGTGTCTCATTCTCTACACCTTGACTAGTTGTGGATCTCTGTGAGTCACCATCTACTGCAAAAAGACATGTCTCTGCTGGGAGCTGAGAGGTACACTAATCTATAGATAGAACTATTACTCATTAGGTCAGTTTCATACTATGACCATTTAGCAAGATGAAAGTTAGTAGTGGTTATCTCCTAGGCCTATGATCTTTCTACCACAGGCTCCTGACTCCTATTATGGTGCCGAGTATGAGTTTCAACTTGTAGAGTGGGCCTGAACTCCAATAAGAAAGTAGTTGGTTACTCCCAGGTCATTCATGCCACTATTGGCCAGCAAGCATGTCTTGCCAGACCAGTCTTTACTGTACCTCACAATGTTTGAAGCTCAGCGAGACTGATGATTTCTTTGCTCCTCTGGTAGCATGATAACACCATTCAGCACTAAAAAACTAGCCAACCAGTGATAAGCTTCTAGGTTGATTTTGGGGTTTTGTTCATGTTCTGACTCAAGTATGTGGGTTTTTTCCAGCAAGAGGACCTTACCATCAAGTTCTGGAGGATGTCCAAGTTCATTGGCAATCGTCTGAAAAGTTTGGGTTTCTATGGGACCTCACTGCCTAACAACTCCAAAAGAGATAACTATTTCTGGCACTGGGCTTTTCATAAGACTAATAAGTAAGTGTGAAATTAAAATGCACATTTGTATTTACACAGATAGAATCTCATAGCTGTGAAAATACCATAAGCAATTTAAACTTGGATCTGGAGAACAAGAAACACACCACTACAAACATCCACAAACATAACAAAGAGTTAGTTCTCCACAGTGGGCTAAAGGTTTTTAGCTATTTGGTACAGTCTATGAAGTCTAGATCTCGACAGGAACTGATAGAATGTCAGGTACTATAGCAGATGTCAGTGTATAGGGACTTTACATTGTCCCATAAAGAGTCCAAGTAGGTCTATTAAACTTGACTCCAATAGGATAAAACAAACCAAATATAGATGAGATTAGGGCCTCAGATATTAGGATATTAGAATTCACTGGCAGCTCTGAATATGATAGACACCGTAATAAGCTGAGAAAACTAAGGCACAGATGCACTGAACACTTGAAAACCCTGGCTAGTGTAAACAAAGAATGGCCATTCACACCGCTCCCTTTCATGCCACAAAGGATTTTCACTGAATTCCTGCTATGGTGAAAGGCTAGCACTGAACAGGGCACACACAGCTGGGAGCAGATCCCTGAAGGAGGGAAGGCTCTACGAACAACATCTACTACATGAGGGAGGCTTACAATGTGCCAGGGTTTGCAATGGGCCTTCACGTCCATCATCCTTCATTGCCAACATTAAGTATTTACTGAGAATATATTATGTTCTCTATATGTGTTTGTCCTGGATGTATTTTTGCCTAATGTTACTTCTCAAAATATCTGTGTGTGATATGTACTTTAAAGTCTTATTATTAGATTACAAGCTGTGAATTGATGTGGGATTCCCCTCTGTACGCTATGAATATGTTTTCTTACCACTGGTTATTAAAGAAGCTGTTTCAGCCAATGGCTTAGTAGAGAAAAGCCAGGCGGAAAATCCAAACAGAGAAAGTAGGCAGAGTCAAGGAGACACTTTGTAGCTGCCTAAGGAGAAAGACGCCAGGTGCCATCCAGAACCTTACTGATAGGCCACAGCCTTGTGGTAATTCATGGATTAATAGAAATTGGTTAATTTAAGATACAAGAGTTAGCTAGAAATATGCATAAACTATTGGCCAAACAGTGTTGTAATTCATATAGTTTCTGTGCGATTATTCGTGTCCAGGCAGCTGGGAAACAAAAGATCAATCTCCCATTACAGTGACTAACTTAGCCATCCACAATTCAGTAACTTGCTCCCAGGTCACACTGAAAGCAACTGTCAGAGCTAGGAATGCTATCCTTGTTTCTCAAGTCTAAAACCTTAATTACTGCCTCATGATCTCATTTAACTCATAGGAGTAGCTCTTGCTACATGCAATTTACAGCTGATATAGTAGACTCATAGTGGCTCCTTGGCATGCAGATCCTTCTAGCATCTTTATCTTGTTGGCCCAGAAAGTCTGGCCCTGGGGTGAACTATTAAACAAGTGGCCACAGCACATTAGAGATGTGATTCCACAACATGAGTGTCAAAAAGTGAGTTACTTGTTTGGGAGTGCCTTATATACTGTCCCATGGCTCTCCATCTTCCCCTCTGGCTACTTTCTTTCTTTTCATTGCTGGACACTGAATAGCAAAAGAAGTAAACCTGGATTCAGAGAGATGTCCCAGGCACTCAGAGGTTTCTGGGAATTAGATGCAGCAAATGAACCTCTCAATCCAGGTAGTAACCGAACAGTCCCTATGTCTGCTCCTCCACTGCGGTCTCAAGTCACTTCATCCACCCAGAGAAAGTCCTTTGCTAGCACAAGTCCTCACAGAAGCTATCAGAGCTGCTCACTCTAAGCCACAGTAAGCTACTGGCCTGCTGTGTAGAAGAGTTAAGGTTTAACCAGGGAAATGAAAAGGGTAGATTGTAGTGAGCCAGCACCAACCCATGACACCCTCAACTGGACTTTATGTGAAGGAAGGGGTGCAGGAGGCGAAGGGCAGAGAGTCACCACTATCTTCAGAATGAATCAATGCTGGACTGCTCACTGAGGCTACTATGTCAGCTCACTTTTGTCATTTCTCAATGTACCCAGTGTCAGACAAAGGACAGATCCCCTATGGGCTGTTCAAGGTGTTGCAAGAAATAATGGCAGCACCATTTTACAGGGACTCTAGGGCATGACACAGATGAAACATTTATGGTCTCATTTCATTCTACACAGGGTGCTACCTAATGATGGTACAAGAGGTGACCCATTGACGAGAACCATATTCATTCTATCTAGGTAGCCTACTCCTAAGTGGGTAGCCAGTTTGGTTTACCTGTTTATCCTTTCTTTCTCATTTGTTTGTGTTAGTTTAATTTTTTGCAGAATTGTGTACTCTCTTTCACCCGGTAAAGGTAGAATCAGCATGTGCCCTATATACAAAGAAAGTGAGCTTCAGAGAAATTGCCTACTTCTTCCCTGCCGTGGTCTTAGCTGGCTGAAGACCCTATCTACCCCAGAAGTCATTTTGGCTGTTAACTATAGTTTGAAGTTCAACACCCATGCAACAGTGGGTCATTGTAGTGTCTAGACTCAGGATTTGATGGAGCTGAATTAACATATGTGAAAAATTCCCTGAACCTTGCAGTAGAAGGAATGACATTTCCCTAGTGCATGTACCACCCATGCCTGAATATGGAGGTTTTCAGAGAGAATTCAGTAGGTTTTCTTGATTGCTTCTAGGAAAAGGAAGATCTGAAACATGTACTTGCAGAAATGTTGTCAGATAAAACACAAGATCCCAACTGAATTTCTTCTCCATACAATGAAGATATTTTACTGCAGGCATGCCCTCCAGGCTATTTAGTTGTGTGACTCATATTGTTTGACTCTTATTACTATTATTAGCTAAGTCATAGGGAGTTTTGAACTATGACCCCTTGTCTTATAAAGAGAAGCTGTCCTTGGACCTGAGAGGCTAAAAGGTTCCTGTACTAATATATATATTGCAAATAATAATGTTCACTTACAGGTTTCATAGGATTTAAGAAGATGGACAACTCCCTTGTTTATGGAAAGAATTCTTTTCAAAAGTTTTCTCAATCCCAAATAAACTGCCACTGGAGGATTATAAACTTGAAATCCTCAACAAAATCAGAGTAGGATGGACAGTTCCTTGAACCTTTTATTTAATTTAGCAAATATAAAATATCAGTGTTCTTTTACCTTTCATTGTTTTGATTGATTTATAATATTCTCTTACGGATTTCCACATTATTCGTTTTTCCTTCACATAAAACATTTTAACTATTTGTATTTAAAACTATAAATAAGAGGCTGGGAAGATGGTTCCTTAGTTAAGAGCACTGACTACTCTGAGAGAGAACCTGTATTCAATTCCCAACACCCAAATGGTGGGCTCACAGCTGCCAGTTATTCCAGTCTGTGGCATCCATCACGGTCTTCTGGGCAGTCTGTGGGCATCCATCACCATCTTCTGGGAAGTCTGTGGGCATCCATCATGGTCTTCTGGCCTCCACAGGCCCTGCGTTCACTTGGTACAGATGTATATGCAGGCAAAACATCTATTCGCATGAATTTTTTAAAAAATAAATCTTTTAAAAGAAAGTTAAAAATGTAATGAGTTCCTCCCCAATTAATATAGGCAATAGGCTGCTGTTTGTATTAATTTAACTATCAGTGTATTATATCCTCAGCCGTGTGTATGTGTGTGTGTGTGTGTGTGTGTGTGTGTGTGTGTGTGTTCTGTTTAACCACTCCTCCATCTTTCTCATCACCCTCCCACCCACATGAATTCCCTTCCTCTCTCTACCTGTCCTTTTCACAGATCCAGGACTTTTGGTTTTATTTTGTGATCCATTTAGTTTAATTAGGACCATCTGTGCGACCATTGGATTGGGGCTATGTACTGAAGTCTGATTGGACCAGTAGTGGATATCAAACTGAATTTAATGGTGCCCTCTTTCCTTGTCTATCAATAGGCAACAGTTCAGTAGTGAGGAGTGGGGCTCCCTGGACAGCCTCCTCCATCCATGGCTAGCAGCCAAAAAGGTCACTTTTGTGTAGGTCCAGTGAAATCATATGCAGTTATTAAAAATGTATGATTATTAAGGTGACATATTACCCAGTAAACACCATTATACAACCCTTCTTTCCTTCTGACTCTTACATTCTTTCTGTTCTCTCTTTCACGCTATTTCCGGAGCCTAGAAGAGCATGGCATACATGTCTTATTTAGGGCTGAGCACTCAACCATCACTTATTCTCAGGACTTTTGCAGCCATGGGTCTGTATTCATTGCAGTTCACTGGAAAGAGAAACTTCTCTGATTAAGGCCAAGAATGGTAATTGTCTATTAATATAAGCAATCATGTTTAGTGGGTCATTTGGATGCTTTGTCAATTTAGCTAAACAACCACATTAAGTTCCTCCCTAGGATCTATAAGTTCCTACATGGACTGTTGAATGATTTTACACTACAAGTGTGGATTCCCTCCCATGAAGCGGGCCTTCCATCTAAGGGGAAAACAGTTGTTTACCCTACCAACTGTCATGCCACTAATGCACAACTTGCTTGTTGGGCCTGCTATTGCAGTTCATAGCATTCACAGCTGGGTAAGACCAAGACTTGTTCACCAGGACAGTCAGCGTAGGCATTTGACACCGTGAAAACTTCTTGACAGGGAGGAGCCTTACAGCTTGATTCCAGTTTTATTTTTCTATATCATGTGACTTAGTTATGGCTTCCATAACTGTGATAAAACAGCATGGCCAAAAGCAATTATAGGGAGAAGAGTCCGCCTTAAGTGGGTAAAGCCTTGAGTGGGTGTGAATTTTAATGTGGGCATGTCCATGTCAAGGACACCCAAGGCCACTGACCCATAGGACAACTGACAAGGCTGTTATCCATATAGCTCAAACTCCTTGGGAGTGGCAAAGCTTTTCTTGGGTGCCCAAGTATGAATGTTTATGAACAGCTGATCACTTGTCCAAAGACCATCATCTGCTGCTTCCACCTCCCAGATGTTTATAGCCTGAACCCGCCTGGACTGCAGAGACCTCATACCGGGACTAGCTAGCTCTTCCCACTGTACCCTGACTAACAAACCCTCTGAGGTTCTAGATTGTGGTGGTAGCATTAGAGACACCTGATCCCAGATCCACTGCACATGTGTCTAGGTGTCTGTTCTTTCTTCACTCAGTCTCACCATCACTAGGCAGGGTTCTGGGACCAAGCTGCACAGGATATAGCAAGCAACTTGAGGAGGAAAGAATTTATTTCAGTTTACAACTCAAAGGTCACACTCCGTCACTGAAGGATGGCCAAGCAGGAGCTCAAAGCAGGAACCTGAAGGCAGAAACTGAAGCAGAAGCAATGGAGACATGCTACTTACTGACTTGGTCTCCGTGGCCGGCTCAGTCCACGTCCTTGTACCATCCAGGACCACCTGGATACATTTTATGAAGCAAGATCCCCCCTTCTCAGCTGTGTCTAAGCTGGCGCCAAGCCGACAAAACCAGGATATATGTGGTGTCTCAACAATAGGTGCTCATCATCTAATTCCAGTGGACAACCAAGGGCAAAGGCAAGCCCTTGTATTGTTTTGGAGGACTCTAGTGACTCTCTTGACCAATAAGAACTCATGAGGATCTATCAAACAGCTTTCACCATAGGTTTTTCTTTTTTTAGCATAACTTTAAGAGAAGTTTTTTCCAACCATGAAAAATATATTCCAACTTTGTTATGTTCCAGTATAGTAGGTTGCAAATGTTCTTTCCATACTACCTTAGTATTCATTAACCCTCCTCCCTGCCACATTGCTTCCCCTTTGCCACCACCTCTCCTTGCTTAGACCTTCCCACTCCCATTGTCACTGTCATTCCCCCTCTCTTCCTTCACTTTACCTACACTTTACTACCCTCCTTCCTGAAGACACCATATATAGCCACAGTCAAGATTTATGGTTCCAATGAGAATTCTTAAGTTGAATGTGCAAAATTAGAGATTTAAAGTTAGGATCCACACACGAGAGAGAACGTGTGGTTGTTTTTCTAGATTTCAGTTACTTCATTCAGTACCATCTTGTCTAGTTTCGTCAGCTTACCTATAAATTTCTTAATTTCATTTTTGCTTTAAATTTTTCATGCGTGAGTAATGTAGTTACATCATTTTATCCCCTTCTATCCTCCAAATCCTTCTATGCCCCCAAACTCCTTCTCAAATTCATTACTTCTTTTTCTATAATTATTGTTACATACATATGTGCATATATATATACACACACATACACACATATTCATATATATGCCTAGCCTATATATGAACAAAGCAGCAATAAACATGAATGAGAAAGTATCTCAATGGTAGGCTATAAAGCCTTTGGATGTATCCCTAGAGTGAAATGGCTGAATCATCAGTTAGCTCTATTTGAGGGATCTATTTGATTTCCACAGTGACTATACTAGTTTTCACATTTCAATCCTTTCATCCCTACATCCTTTCAATATTTATTATCATATGATTTTTTGATGTCAGCCGTTTTTTGTCTAGGGTGAGATAAAATTTCAAAGTAATTTGATTTTCACCTCCTTAATGGCTAACAATGTTGAACACTTTTAAAATGTTTATTGGCTGTTACAATTTCTTTCTCTCAGATTTGATCCCCATTTTAGGACTGGGTTGTTTATTTTAGTGATGTTTTGTGTTTTGAACTCTTTGCATCTTTCTAGACATTAATCCTTTGTTGATTAAACAGCTGGTGACAATTTTCTGTCATTCTTAAGGCTGCCTCTTCACCATTTGACAATTCCTTTTTGCTCTATAGAAGCTTTTGTTTTCAGGAGGTGCCATTTGTCAATTGTTTGTATTATTTCCTGAATAACCAGAGTCCTATTTATAAAACCCTTGCCTACATGTATGTCTTGCAACATGTTCCCTACATTCTCTTCTACCACTTTCAAAGTTTTAGATTTTGCATTGAGTGGACTGTCGTGTTTCTGATTGTATTGGGATTTCTTCAGTTTTACTCCACCTAGTATGATGTTGATCATTGTTTTGTTTTATATGTCTTTTATTATATGAGGTATGCTCCCTCTACCTCTATTCTCTGCATGACTTTTATCACGAAGGGATGCTGGGTTTTGAAACAGAACTTTTCTGTATCTATTGGGATGGTCATGTGATTTTTGTTTCCAAATCCATATTTATTGATTTGTACATGTTGGAGCATCCCTGTATCTTTATCCCTGTAACTTCATCATATTAGGCTTCAAGTATTTTGTTGAGAATTTTTATATCTACACTTAGCAGGGATATGTCATTATGAAATTCTCTTTGTCGTTGTGTCTTTATCTGCTTGGTCAGTAAAGGAACACTAGATTTGCTGAAATAATTTGTAAGTGCTCCTTCTAGTTCTATTTATTGTAAAGGTTTGAGGAACATTAATTGAAAGTCTTCTTTAAACATCTGGTGGATTCTGGTGTGAATCTATGCAGACATAGGGTTTTTCAGTATTGAGAATTTGCATTGCTGTTTTAATATCATTGCTCATTATATGTTTTATTAGTTATTGATCATCTTGGTTGTTCTTTGGTGGGTCATATGTATCCTGAAATTCACTAATTTCATTCAGGTTTTCCAACTTAGTGGGATATAGATGTTTAAAACCTCTATTTACGTTCTGGGTATCTTTTACATCTGTTGTGATATTTCTCTGCTCATACCAATTTTATTAATTTAGGTCTGCCCTCTCATTTAGTTAGTTGGCTAAGGTTTTGTTCATCTTCTTTCAATTTTTAAAGAAGCACTGTTTGTTTCATTAATTCCTTGCATTGTTTTGCTTGGTTGGTTGGTTCTTGTTTGCTTCCAATTCATTAATTACTTCCCAGTTTTACTTTTTTCCATCTATTGCTTTTAGATGTGACTTGTTCTTGTTTTTCCAAATTCATGCTGTGAATCATTAAATTATTTATTTGGGCTTTGTCTAGGTTTAATGTGGGCACTGAAAGCTTTACATTTCTTTCTTAGGACCCCTTCCCCTGGATCTGAGAGGCTCGTGTATAGTGTGTTTTTATTTTTAGTTAGTTTCAAGAATGTTCTTAAATACTGTTTAACTTTTTAAAATTTTATTTTATTTTTACATGTATTTTGGCTCCATGCGCATCTTTGCACCAAGTGGCTAAGCCTCTGAAGCTACAGGCAAATAGGTGCTGGGAATCAAAACCAGGTTCTCTGGAAGAACTGCCAGTGCTATTAACAGCTGAGCCATCTCTGTAGCCCTATGTTTAATTCCAGTAAATTTTATTTTTTATTTCCCCAATAATCCATTAATCAATCAAAAATATGTTCCTTAATCTCTATGAGTTTGTGTGTTTCCTGGAATTTCTTTTGTTATTAAGTTCAAATACACATGAAAGAAGAGATCTTTCCCAAAAAGGAAGATAAAATTTGGTACTACAAGAAGAAAGATGAGATTCTCAGAGGATTGAAAGTGGCCATGTAGTATAGCATGGTATAAGATATGGCTCTAAGAAAGTGTTTCACCCAAATGGCATTCCGACTATTTCTAATATTATTTAAGCATTCATTAAACTTCCCTTATGTTAAAAAAATTTTACTTAAACATAGGCTGCATTCTATGCCCAATTGCATTCACACTGAGATTTGTATTTTCAATCTGTTAAACTAGAACTACGCTATAATATTTAATTTGACTCCTATTCTACATAGGGAGTTTGGGGATTAAGGAGATAGCTCAGTAGTTAAGAGCACTTGCTGCTTTTGCAGAGGACCTACATTTATTTCCCAGCACCCACATGGAGGCTCAAAGCTATGTCTAACTGCAGTTACAAGGGATTCAACGCCTCTTCTGGCCTCCGCAAACACCAGGTGCACACTTGCGGCACATACATCGATGCAGACAAAACACACATACATATAAAAATTTTAAATGACTATATAGGTAACACAAATTGGACTTGTTTCTTCTCCTTCTTCTTCCCCTCCTCCTTCACTTTCTCCTCCTTCCCCTCCTCCTCCTCTTTCTTCTTTCTTGGGGGGAGGTCACAAGAGTAGGAGGGGCTGACCTGGGGGTGACTGGGAAGTGAGTATAGTCAGGGTACATGATGTGAAATTCCTAAATAACCAATAAAATATTATAGTGGAAAAATAAAACTTTTGTTAGCATTCAAAAATTTTAATGAGTATTTTAAAGGAGTCAGGGACTGTAGAGATAATTCAACAGTCAAAAAAGCCTACTGCTCTTGCAAAGGACCCAAGTTCAGTTCCTACAACCAACACGTTGACTCACAACCATCTGTAGTTCCAGTTCAAGGGGATACAATCTCCTCTTTTGGCCTCCACTGGCACCAAGCACATCTATGCTACACACACTTATACGGACACCAACACTCAGATACATACAATAAAAAACAATCTTTTTTAAAATATAGAATTTTTCCATCACATTTTTAAAGCCATAAAGAGATTAAGTAGGTTGCTCCTCATGTTACTTACCCGAGTCTCTTCTTGGTTTCATTGAAGAACAAAATCTTGTATTTCTCGGTAAGACTAAGATGTGTTTGTACACTAGTAGATTCTGCTCTGATTCTCTCCAGGCAGGATCCAAACAGGAACTAATCACACAGTAAAATGTTTGCCCAGGTGGGCTTCTCACTGAGGTGGTCCCAACCTTCATCATTTGAGCTTATTTTAGGTGCTATAAATCCATGAGTAACCAACCAGGAAGTTTCTAATAGTATGAACCCCTAATTCTTATGTTTCTTAAGCGTTTAAGGGGATCTTTCTATTGAATAGTCTACGGACATTGCCTGAGCTCTTGTGCTTAATTTTGTCTGTTCTATGATGCCCACAATCTGCTGGGGGACTCCTCTTTCTTACCACACCTGAGAATCATCAGAGAACAACTCTACACTGTAACAAATCTGTTTGACTTTCACTGGTCACGTTTTACTCTGGACTGTATGTAGCCCAGGGCCCCATCTCTTGATCCTCTTATAACCTCCCTACTATTTCTCAAGCTTTCCTCCTAAGATATTCTTCAAGAGCAATGGATATGGCTAGTATCTTAGCATGGCCCCTGCCACGAAGATAGAGTCTCACCCTCATTTCCCATTGCTCGTGCTGGACTGCAATTATATGGTGAAATCCCATTCAAACCTGTAAATAATACAATGTCAGTGGAAATTTAAAACTGGATGTCAAATAGCCCCGCTTTTGGGATCCATAAACCGAGGAATATTCTCTCTCTTCATACACAGCCATGGTTTCATGCTGGATCTTATGCCTCGAGATGGGTCTGTCTCTTTTTCTTTATGCCTGGAAACCATGTTCTTACTATCTTCAGCCCCAGAGAAAAGAACAAGCAAAGGCATAGCATCCCCTAATCCATGGCCTAATTAATCTCTTCATTATGATGATAATCCCTTCCTGCTAAAGATGTTGCTCAGAAGTATAGAAATCAGCATATACAAGGCTCTGGACTCCAATCCCAGAACCTCAAAAAGCAAAGAATATAACCCTTCTACCACACTGGCATCCACATAAGTACACTAGACTAATAGAAAGCACAGCTCTCCACAAGTGTTTGTCTGGTGTTCAAAGATGTGGGAGCCATGGCTACTTTCACCATATGAATCTAACTACCAGCTATAGCCCACATTCATACTCCAGTCCCCAATCTGCTTGCTGTTTGTTGGAAGGAATCTGATTTGTGATGATATGACGGCTTTGGAAGATAAGCACCCTTGAAAACCAACAGAAACATATCCTTCCTTTAAAGGCCCCATCCTATTAAGTCGCTCCCCAGCTTGCATGACTAGCCGTGACAGAACAGAGGGTGGTCTGAATTCTTTGACAGGGCTTCTTGATTTGTGGGTTCAGAGCTTCTTTGTGAAGAGTGATGAGCAGTCATATAGTTAAACACGATGGATAGACAGACATATAGATACATAGATAAATATGTAGATAGATATATAGACAAACAAATAGTTAATGATCAAAATGTCTCAGCAAAAAGTTGAGGGCAGGATGACTCTAAGGAGGGGAAGGCAAGGTCTCAACTTAAAGAGACAGGAGAACAATGGAAGCAGGACGTGGGTGAGAACAGGATGAAGCCTCCCTCCCCTCACTATAGCAATGGCACCACCATCGCTAAGACCTGGTCTGAGAGACAAACGTCACACTCCTGCCAGCAACAGCAAGTTTATAGAATATGTGTTGGAACAGTCCTTATTCTGAGACCAAAACAGACTCTGTCCAGAATAATTATCCAAAATGTCGCTGGCCCAGAGGGAGAACTTTCATTATTTCTTGCTATCAGCTGTGGCCTCGGTCCTGCAAACACAATGCGAGCAGTAAGAACTCCGTGACCTGGAAAGAGGTCTGGGAAGGCGCAGGCGCCATCTAGTGGCGGCTCCCTCCTGGGTCTTTACCACTAACGAGCAGGGCAGCAGAAACTCCTGGCAAATTTCCAGCTGGAAAACCATAACACGGATAACTGAGGGTTTGAGTTGACTTTAACCGTTTCCAGATAACGACAGCCTGGCAAGGAGACTGAAAGAAGTTACCTCTTAACTGGGCAGACGCAGAACGCAAGAGAAGAAAGAAATGTGAGACCCTCTAAGGAATGAGCAGTCTCTGCTGGCCATTTAACCAGAGCTAGTTCCCGTTGTGGGCTGTAGCCCCCTTGCTCTTTGCAGGGAGGTAAGTGAGTTCCTGGAAAATGGCCGGCTGTGACTGTTTTTTATAAAATTAGTAAGATCTGCCCTCTATTGGCTTGAAACCTGCAGTGCCCCGAATTCAATTCAATTGTTCTTGCATTTTGATTGCTTCCAATGGTTGAGAATCCTTCCCCACCACACCCCCCCAAAAAAATCCACTGTCCCACAACCTAACGTCTGGATGCAAAAATAAGAGAGAGATTTGAAAAATCACCCGGCCTATCTTTTTCATAACTCAGTCCTTCAGACACTGTACCAGATTCTAGTCTCAATGCTTAACCTCCAAGTAAGGACAGAAGAGTGCATCAGAATCACAAAAACTTCTTCCTATGACTGCTAAAACAGCCCTTTTAAAAGGCAAGTTATCAGGTGCAACCACAGAAGAAAGGGGTACAATTTGAGCCAAAATCTTTTAGAACGGATAACTATGAAAAGAAATAGACTCTAGTATGATTAATGTAGCCTCTTATGCTGGCTCCATATTTCAACAGCAGAGCCTATCAACAAAATACTGAGAATTCAAAAATAATTTTAATAATAAAAACATATAAAAAGGCATACTCAGTTGCCAACTCAGCATCTTGATAAAGGAAAGGAAAAATGGGTCCAGAAAGGGGAGGTGGGGTGTGACCAAGAAGAACCAACTACATCCTTACTGAGATGCTGAGCAAAGCTGCTCCTTGTTATACAAGAGCAATATGAAAAGAAACGATATGAAACATGGGTGGCTTATCAGCTAGAAGAAAAAAGGGAGTGGGGAACTGCTCTCAGGAAGTAGAGAACCCAAGTGTGAAACTCGGTTTCTTTTTAAAATCTTAATAACAGAAAAATTCATTAAAATACAAATCTAGGGCTGAAGAGATGCTCAGTGGCTAAAATCACTTCTTGTTCTTGAAAGACCCAAGTTCAGTTCCCAGCACCTACACGGTGGTTCACAACCATCTGTAACTCCATTCTAGGGGATTCAATATCCTCTTCTGACCTCTGTAGGAAACAAGCATTCAGTGAGGTGCATGCATACATGTAGTCTTAAACACTCATATACATGAAAGTATGAATCTAAGTAAGACCTCTAAGAAGATTATAAAGCACCGACTTCCATGAGGAGACTGCCAGTTTAAGAGACTAAATTGAAAAAACACACACAAAATGGTTTCAACTGTAACAAGTAATAAATGGCAAAGAAACGAAAGGTGAATCTGAAAGTACCAGGGACAATGACAGGAAATACAGAAAGAAAAGCCAGAGGAACTAAAACCAAGATAAAAGATGCACAGAAAACAAATGTGTAAGAACCCTTGGCATGCTTAGTAGAATGTAAGAAAGTCAAGGGGGAATTTAAAGCTATAACCTAAGAAAACAACCCCAGAAAGAAAAATGGGGTTCACAGATGTTTTAAAAGCATGTCCATGCACCTGTGTCGCAGTGGTAGCATGCTTGCCTCAATCCCCAGCAATGAAAAACTCAAATGCAAAAGACGCTACACCTGATAACAACAGCAGCCATCAAACTGACACTGAATGGTCACCGAGCGATTTCCTGGCTAAACAATTAGCGTTGGGCATCAAGATTCAAACGAGTGCCGGCAACTACAGCAATCAGCTGCATGAAAAAGAAACCAAAAACACACACTGGAGGAAAGACAGCATCTTCGACAAACAACGCTGGGGAAATTGAAAGGCGACGTGTAGAAGAGTGGAGTTAGATCCATATCTAATCACCCCACCTTGCACAGAAGTAGGCTCTGAGTGGGTCACAGTCTTCAGTGGGAAGCCACTAGAAGAAAATATTGCGATACTTATAAGATATTGGTGTAGGAAAGGAGTTCCTGAAGGGACTCTATGTGATCACGAATTAATGCTGACATTTAACAAATGGAAATTCATAATAAAATGATTGTGCCCAGCTAAGGAAACACTCAGTTAAATAAAGAGGAAGCCCACAGAGTGGGAGAGATCTTCACTAGCTGTACATCTGACAGACTATTAATATCCAGAATATCATAAATAAATAAATAATCAAGAAACAACCCTATAAAAATGAATAAGTGGGCTATGGATATGAACAGAGTTCTGAAAAGAAGTAATGAAAATGGGCAAGAAATATCTTTTTAAAAATATTCTACATCCATAGCAATTAGGAAAATGCAAATCAAAACTACTTTGAAATTTCTTCTTATCCCAGTTAGAAAGATTAAGATCAAGAAAAATGTCACACTTAGGTCTCTCTTGCTGTAATAAAGCATCATGACTGTAGGCAGTGGAGGAAGCCTTGAGTAAGTGAAGTCCTGATTGAATGTGTATTTTAACATGGGCACAGCCATTTCTAAGATGTCCAAGACCTCAGACCCACAGGAAAATTGGCAAAAGTCATTAAACCTATGGCTCAGACTAAAAAAAAATGGCAAGGGTTTTGGTCTGTACCCAGTGGGGCCCTAGAGCTGATAGGAGAAGCAGGTAAGACCTCATCCCTAACCCAGTTTTCTCCAAGGAAGTCTCACTGGGGAAACAAATTATTCTTAACGGTAGGCCCTATGCCTAGCAATAGATGGCAAACGGTATGAACTCAGTGGTTTCTTTGGAGGTTCCTAGTCTCATAATATTGTCAGGGATGTTATTTATTTATTTTTAAATTTTATCTTTTTTCCTCTCTATTTACCCTGCAGGGTCTTTTGCATATATATCATGGCTCCCAGCTTAGTGCTTTCTATGGGACACCTGAGTGTGTGCACGAGTGGGCTTCGGTGTCTATTCTGTTTCTTGTATCTTGGGTTCTTTTCCTTCTGTTTGTTTGTTCTGTCCTATTCTGATATGTTAGTTTTGGTTTTATCTTACCTTATTCTATTTTATTTTCCCTTAGAAGTCTGTTTTCTAATGAGAGACAGAAAGGGAGGGGTGGTTCTGGTTGGGAGGGGAGGTAGGGAGGAACTGGGAGAAGAGGGAGAGGAAACCGTCATCAGGAGATATATATATATTTTTCTTTTTCCCTCAATTTTTATTTTTCTATTCAAAAATGGACACTTCCTCACCTTCTCCCATTCCCTTCCCGCTCCCCCACTAACCCTCCTCCCTCCCCTTCCATCCTTAAGAGAGGGCCGGATATCCTGCCCTGTGAGAAGTCCAAGGCCATCCCCCCTCTATCCAGGCCTAGGAAGTTGTGCATCAGGATATATTATTTGAGAAAAAAAAAGTCTGTTTTCAATAAAAGGGGAGAAGGAAGGAAGGAAGGAAGGACAGAGAGAAGGAGGGAAGGAAGGAAATAAAAAAGGAAGGATGGAGGGAAAGAGGGAAGGAGAAAGGGAAGGAAGGAGGGAGGGAGGGAAGGAAGGGAGGAAAAGAAGAATCAAGATAAAACTTCTTAAGACATGGGTACAAAAGACACAAATCAGCCACTAGAGGGAGAAGCCAGGGATTTTCAAGGAGCTGCCTTGGCTTTGGCAATATCCAGAGATAAGGCAGAGAGACTACAGGCTGGGAGAATCAGGGTGATAGTAAATACTATGTCACTCAAAGGTGTCGTTGAGAACAGAGATAAAAGGCTGCTTCCTGACATGAGGGCACTTGGGAAATACATTTCCCATGAACTCTTTTAAAAACCAAGGCAAGGTAAAACTACCTGACAATCCTATTTGAGAAAATGGAGCAAGGCTGTGTGCCTTTAATGTCACAGATGAGGGAAATCCTGAATAGACATAATGGTCACATTAAAGAATACTCCACAAATCCTAACAAAGTGAAAATAATAGAACACAATGTGGAGGAGAAAACTCCCGGCAGCTCTCCTGTATCCGTGCCTAGGTCAGCACACTGCAAGCTGTGGTTCAAAGCTCGCCCATCACCCCTTCCTGACAACTAAATTCTGGACTACAGCACTGGTCCATTGAGGCGCTATCTCAATGCTTTCACCCTGCAAGGGCAGAGAAGCATGGTTGTGACCAAGATATTTTATTCCACAGAACTGTAAACCTTTGCTAACCTGTGTTTTATAGCACTGAGACAACGCATACATTTAAAATCAAAACAACTTTTAAATTATCTAAGCAATGTTAGTAATATTTTAGCTACAGAGGGATTCACACTGCGTTTTATATGATGCGTGTAGATAGGGTTGCTGGAGCAGTGCTCGTCATGCCTTAACACACACTCTTCACCTTAAATAGTAAGACCTGGAATGGTTGTTATTAATGCTTTTTTTTTTCTCTTAAGTATTTCCTGAATATCGTTTTCATTGGGAAGCACTTTTTCCCCTCTTGTGTGTTTCCTGAATGTTGTTCTCATTGAAAACACACATAATCTTTCAGAAAAAAAAATACTCTCAGAGACCATTTTATGTCATCATAAACCTTCTTTCCAGAGAATACTTACCCGGCTGGTCGAGAGCTCCCTTGTGCCCCTTTCTCTCATTAAGGAAAATCCTTGTGTGTGTTTGGAAACCTGATCGGAGGATCTCAGCACTTCCTTTTGTCAGGGGTTGAGTGGGAACATATACAGAGTGTCAATGGGAATGTAAATTAATAGAGGCGCTATGGACATGAGTATGGAGAACCCTCACATTAAAAATATAATTGATACGTCATCCAGCTATCCCGTACCTGATTACATACCAAAAGCAATCTAAATCACCATGCTATACTTGTTACGATACTATTACTAATAGACTAACCGTGCAGTCAGCTTAGCTGTCCATTGACAGATTGCTGGATAAAGGAAATGTAGTATATCTATATAATGGAGTTTTATTCAGTCATAAAGAAGAAATAAATTATGTTAGGTTGACAAAACTGGAGACCATGTTAAGTGAACTAAGCCAGATTAAAAAAGATAAATACATGCAGAATCCATAATTTAAATGTGTGTGTGTGTGTGTGTGTGTGTGACACGAAAGTCGAAAAGAACTATTTAGGAAGGTAAAAGGGAACAGTGACACATAAGGGTGAACATGAATCATGAAATTACTTGATATGCACATATAAAACATCATAAAGGCAGAGCGAGATGGCTGGTAAAAAGCACTTGTTTTGCAAACCTGGCGACTTGAGTTCAGCCCCTGACAAACACTGTGGAAAGAGAGAACTGTCCAAAGTTGCCTTCTGACCTCCCCACGCACACACATAAACTATTTTAAACATCACAGTAAGATCCACGATTTTGCACAATAGACATATGATTGAGGTAAGTGGAGCCAAGAGGGGGAAGGGGAGGGGAGGGGTTAGAAGGGGAAGGGAAGGGAGGGAAGAATGGGGAGGAGCCCTGGGAAGATAACTCTACTCTCCTTTTAGGTCATCAAATGTGAGTTTAAAAGGACATGGCCAGCAGGGGGCACCCTCCCAGTGTTTATGAATGCCTATGCCTGGCCAGTCCTGCAGATACAAGTACAGGAATGACAGAAAATAATGGCACTCAGCTTCTCCATCCCCTCCTACTTCCTGCCAGTCTTGCCACATCACTGACTCCAGTGGTTTCCCATCACATTCAGAATGGATTCTAAAAGCCGAGAGGACCCTGCATGACCTTGTTCCTGCCTATTTCATTCCATATTCTACATATAACTATGCACGACTGTTACATGGCCATGTAGCCACTGCCAGCAACATGCTGAGACGGGGACCACTTCTGAGTCTTTTCCCTTGCTACTTCCTGTTCTGATCTCTCTGTGTTGAGAAATCTTGCTCACCACATCATCCAGGTTAACTGGATCCCCTCAGAGACAGCTTCCTTGACAACCCCATTCAAAACATTACCCACTTAATTTACTATTAGAGCCCTGTGTCTTATTGTTCTTGTACTTCTCATAGTCTGTAATTGTTTTATTTGCTTAATTGTTTTTACCCCTATCTCTCCCAGTAGTTGCCTAAATTCCCATGGTGGCAGGAATCCACCTGTATTCCATAGCATCTGGTCTCCAATATCTATCCCAGCATTTGGCATTTAGTAAGCACTCAGCAAGTTCATTTATCAATGAATGAGTGGACTTGCAAAAATGTGAGTACTGGATATTACAAGACCACCACAAAAAGAGTAGGGCTATAAGGCCTTGTTGGGAGCTAAATTCTACCCGCATTATTTGTTGAAGCTTTAGCCCCCAGCATGGCTGTGCTTGAAGATAGGGACTACAAAAATGTAATTAAGATGAAAAGAGGTTAGGTTTGTAAGATACCAGTCAACTGGATTGAAGGGGAAGAGGGAATGTGTACACACAGGAATGGCTAGGGATGACAATGTACGCAGGGCCGTGTACGCACCCAGCAACACACGCAGGTCTGAAAAGTCAGGGATGCACTTTCCAAGACACGAAGAGCTTCGACACCTCTATCTTCCAGAATCATGAAGAACTACATTCCGCTTATGTAAGCCACTCGCTCAGGCTGCTAAAATATATTGCCATGGCAGACCAAACAAACTAATATAGTTCTTGATAAATTAAAACTATTAATCTAAACAACTTCCTATGTGAAGGAAATGTGGTTAGGCAGTAAGGTGACTCAAAATGGCCAGAGTTGCTGCTATCTTTCTCTGGCTTTTCCTTTTCGGAAAAAGGCCCAAGGCACTCTTTCAGAGTTACAGGTTACAGAGTTACAACAGGTTGAAAACAACCCTGTTGAAATAGGAGAATTTGAGAAATTAAATGCTAAGATATTAAAGACAGGGATGTTAACATAATTTGTGGGGCCCAGGACAAAAATCAAAATACGGGTTTTCTGATGGGGGAGAATGCTAAAGTGCCGCTAATTATAAAACATGATGCTTTGTCCTCTGCTCTCCATGGCCTCTCGGTCCTCCTGGTGTTTATTTATGCTGTCTGATGCTGATCTCGTAAAAGTTAAAAGTTGAGATTATCAACCTGAATTTTACCATTCATCCTTGTACTGTGCAGGGCTAGTCTGAAGAGATCTGAAAGCTCTCCCCATGCTGTGGGGTCCCTGAAATTTGCTCAGTATACAAACTATGAAGCTATCAAACAGTAAAATAGAAAGAAAGAAAGAAAGAAAGAAAGAAAGAAAGAAAGAAAGAAAGAAAGAAAGAAAGGAAGGAAGGAAGAAAAAAGGGTGAGGAGAGGGAGGGAGGGAAGAAGGAAAGAAGGAAGAAAGGAAAGAAGGGAGGGAGAGAGGGAGGGAGGGAGGGAGGAAGGAAGGAAGGAAGGAAGGATTCAGAATTTCAAGATGTCCATCCTTCCGAATTTCAAGATGTCCGCAGCAGTGCAAATCTGGAGTCCTTTCAACATTGCTCCTCGCGTACCTGCACAGACCACATGCCCTTGAAACCACAACAGGAGAAAAGTAAAGCCACACACCCCAGAGCAAAGTGAATAGATCCCAGACTGCCTACAGGCAAATTCCTTCAGTACTCAGAGCATCCTGTAGAGGTCCCTGACACCTTCCTCTAAAGAAGCACCAAAGTGAATGCTGTTCAGTGTGCAGTTCTGAAGGGTAGAAAAGGGACTTTACAACCATGTGCAGCTAATTTTCACAGTGGTGGGTCTTGTTCCAAACTCCGTGGGCTCCTATGAGTGTCTAAGAGCCTGTAAAGACACAAAACCCAAACCAGGTTTCTGATTTCGCAAAGACCAACTTGCAAATCTTCTTGGGAACTCCCCCTACTTCTCAGGTAAAATCCGCTTGCAGCCATGATGCTGAAGAAGTCATTTCACAGGGGAGAGACCAGTTGGGCACTTTGCAGAAGCCATTAGGGAGGAAGGTGGAGGCAACAGAGGGATCATTGAGCCAATTGGAAGCTTGGATTCAAATGATCAACTCTGATAGGAAGTGCGCTGAAACTCTGAGTCTTCTTTGCCTTTTCCTGAAACAAGGGGATTGGGTGTGATGCTCCCCAAGGGTTCACACTCTTCTAAAAATAATCGGCACAAACAAAACTCCGGTTGGGGTGGTAGAAACGGAGCTTGGGGGTCCTGTGAGATTGTCTAGCCCTGAATAAGGAACAGAAGTCGCTCTGACAGCACTCCCGGGGTTGGTCAGCTTTGCGCACAGGTTTTAAATGTCCCCTGACCCAGTTTGGGCTGATCAAAGACAATAATGGCCAGAGCACGATCCTGGATGATTTGAGGCCTCTCTGAGTTTCTAATCACTGCTATTGTTTTTCACTCCTTCCTGGCCTCTGATCATCTTAAGTCTCTGGAACGTTTATGGAAACAAACCGGCTGTAGTGATAGAGTGTAGGAGGCAGTAAGTTGGCTCAGCCAACACTGAGCTCGGGCTCAGATGCTGACAAACCATGTGACTTCCAGCCCCTTCTTCCTGAAGTTTTTGGGTTGAGTCTTTTATCTCGGGTAACAGCAAAACTGGTTGTTCACACGGACAAACTTTACCTCTATTGGGAAATCCTACTGTTGATTTGGAATCATCCCTGTTTTCTTCCTGTCCCAATATTGTTGGCCGTACCTGTCCCTCCAACACAGTGATGGGTCAGCTCTAAGAACAGGTCTAAGTCAAGCGCTGAAAGGCCTGAGGCATATAATAGGGCTTCTGAGAGAGAAAGGTCACCTGGTTGTTTGGAAGGTGGGGTTATGTGAAGCTTGTCATTTTATGAAAACGAGGCTGAGTTCACCTTAGAGAAGGCAGCAAGCGTTGGGGAAAGCAGGACGAATAGAAGATAGAGGCACCAGAACCCTCTCTCTGTGATGTTCTCTGACCCTCGGGATCAAACTCTGTCTCAAACCGAAAATCACTCCTTGACTTTAACCAAAGACTTTCTTCATTTAGCTTAGTTTAAACTGGGCTTTTTGTCATGTGCAAGGATAATAATTCTACCACATTTTGTCTTTGTTGTCTTCAATTTTCACCCCTGTAAAATGAATATTTAGTGCATCGCAATTTTCTTGTGTTTGTATAACTGCCTGATCTACTTCAAGAGTGGACATCATTTCAGGATAGAGGAAGACACTTCTCCAAATGCTAAGGGCGACATTTTTTATCCGGTAAGCATCAGATTTCACATGTGATATATGTCTTACTGATCTTCAATACAGTAATAATCATTATTTGTATTTTATGATTATATGTTTCTGGCTGAGGTCTCTGCTGAAGCTCGGGTTAAACCCTGGCAACTTCCAAGCAGGTTCTCTGCAGTCATTAACATAGCATGCCCCAAGCTGAACCTGGGTCTTCCGTCTTCAACCCCTTCTCATGTTCCCTGTCGAAAGAGGTCCATCCTTCACCAGTGTCTCTAAGTGGCCCTCCCTTACCTCCCTGCTTCTTCGCAGCCCACTCCATCTTCTAGCCCAGACAGGCCTGTGATCCAAACCTCTCTCCTATTTGCACGTTCCTCTCTGACTCTGCTGCACGTTCCTCATTAGGGCTCCCATCACTCAACCAAATCTAAACATTTTTTCCTGTTCTGAATGTAGTTCCCTCCCCTTGTCCACTGGGACCTAGAAGGGGTAGCAGCTCTGCTGTTACAGCCCCCTGGGTGACCACAGGTCCCTCTGTTATTCTTCCTTTGAAATAAGCCTTTCCTAACCAACTCCAATGTGCTGACCACAAACCAGGCTCACTTCTCCCCAAAACAGACTCCTGTATTAATTCCTTCCTTATCTTGCCTTTATCCCTGGACTTCTGTTCATGTAACTGGAGAGGGCAGGTGAGTGAGAACTGGCAAGTCCATGGGGGAGGGGGGCAAGGATTAGAGATGCAAGTATTTCAGATCATTTTAAACATGAGAACCATTTCCTCTTTGTCTGTGGTTTTGAGGCCTACTTGTCCAGGGTAGAGTAATAGGAAAACCATCTGTTAGGGACCAGGTCAGACACCTACAAAAAGTGGAACAAATACACACCTAAGCCGGCCCAGCTAGAAGTGGGTTTCTCTGCCTGAGATGTCACGTTGCCTAACACATTTCAACTGAGCAAGGGTTTTCATCCCCTAGGGGCTGACAGATGGCTGAGCAATCAATACATGCATGTTTCAGAAATGATTGATCTACAATTTTTTCCTCTTCAAAGGCAGTGAAGTGGGCAGCCCAGAGTTTATCATCTTTATTACAAGAAAGGAAACCAGGGCCCAAAGAAGAAGGTTTCCTCGTTCAAATGCCCAGTGACTGTGGATGCTCAAACCAGAATCCAGGTGTGTCAAACACCAACACATTCAAGGGGAAGCCAGCAACCGTGTCAGAAAAGAAAAAGAGCTTCTTGAGGGCATTTGGGGTTGGAGCTTGTGTTTAAGCACCTTTTCGGTCTCTAGGGTCCTACCCTAGCTTCCCATGCTCACTCAGGACACGGTGAGAGCTGCTAGTGGAGAAAGGTAGGTGGAAGTTCAGGCTGCTGACCAGCAGGGAATTGAGCAAAGGGAACAAGAGAAAGGCTTTCCGGTGCCAGGACTCTAGAGACATGTTTGTTGACTTTTTGCTCCGCATTAACGACATCCAACTAGGCTTTGAAGCTAACTTTTGGATTGAAAGGTTCCATGGGGTGGGTTGAGAAGTTCACGACCTAGCTGCTGAGCATTTCCAAACAACAGAAAATCCACAACAGCTCTAGGAAAATGCCAGAATTACACGGAAAGTGGGGGAGAGGACGATAGAGAAAACAGAACGATGAGGAAAATGGGAAAAGAGCAGCATGAATTTAAGAGAAAAAAACAAGAGAGGCTGCCCAGTATGCAGCAGCAGCGGCAGTGACGGCATCAGCAGGCCTTGAGAGTGTTGAAGTCACCTTCACAACACCCTACCAGACCAACCAGGACCAACTCCCTAGCTTGCTCTCAACTGCATCTCTGAAAACATGGTTCTGAGTCGTTGCTGCCTTGTTCATAGGCAGTGGTTGCTCCCTGCCTGTCTGCTTCTGCTCCCCAACAGAGTCCTTAGATACTGGTGGATTTCTTGCTCTAACCCAATAATTCTTCTAATTTTGTCTGATATCAGTATTTCTCCCCCTACCCTTTGGCTAAATTCCATCTTAAGACTTAAACTTTTCTCCAGAGACAGCCTTCTGACCCTGTTTGCACCCCAGAATCAGGTCCTATGCCCCTCCCATTCGTGCCCATAGTAACATAGACCTTTTCCGGTGCTCACCACTTGCTCCGTAAAGGGCATGTGCAGAACATCCTCAGCTACACCGACATGAAGCATGAAGCAGGAAGTCCAGCACTGACAATGTGTCCCTTAGGTATCTGTTGGACAAATAAAAGGGAGAACTGGTCAAAGTCTCAAAAATAGCTTTCTCACTCACCAAACAAAGGAGAGGAAAATAATCACACATGGGGAATTTGAGTAAAGATATTATTTTAAGAGAAAAAGAAACCCAGGGAAACAAATAGCTTTCCATCTAAGGGTCATGAAGACATAGATTACCCCCTTGGTAATTGTGCGGTTATAATTGTCACTGCTGAGCCTTTTGGGGAAAAGGATTAGAGAGATTTCCTTCCTTAAAAATAAACAAAGAAAACCAAAAGCTACCAAACGCTTATATACCTCCCAAATACTCAAGCTCAACTGACTGTCTAAACAGAACAGAGGGCTAATGGAGCTGGGACAGCGTGATCCAAAGGGACAACTTTTTGTCACCCAAACTAGTAGCTGAAAAGCAAGAGTGCAGGTCACTGGTGTCAGTGTCCCAGAAGATTCCCAAGTCTATGTAGGGGTATTTTGGTTTGTGAAGTCTTCTGATTAAATATCTCCAGTTGCTTAACACTTTTTGTAGACACTGATGAATCGAAAGAGCAGCTGTGTGTGACCCAGAGCGCCAGTAATGAACTGTTGCCCCTGGAAAGCTGACTTCCTGAAAGTCCGTTAGGTATGCACATGTCAACAGCAACCTGCACTCCAAGGTCTCCAAACAATGTGATTTACCCACAAAAGGTGATCAATATATTGATCACTACATGACTAGCCAGCGACATGAGGAGCCATTATTGGCACTCAACGCTAGAGTCAGAGGAGGACCCATCAACTATGCAATGTATGACTGCAGTTCTACATTTCTACCACTAGAAGGCGATGTTTGTTTTATTCTGCCGCGGTAAACATGGAGCCATGCAATCTCACATTAAGAGTTTTATAGATACTTAGATGCCCCACAAATATGAGTGCTGTGCCTCCTTTCACACTATCGTTTCTATCTCTCCTCACTTCTTACCCTTGTCAACTCTGGATACAACTAAAGTCATCAGAAGGGGATGCTTTCCCTTAATGTGAGAAAAACTACATTAAGAAAAACTTGGACAAACACTGTGGGGGAATGATGTCAGATATCCAAACAGCTAGTGGCAAATAGCCCTTTAACCCAACTACAACCTCATATATTTGCTTCTATACTAAGGGCACACAGTGGGCAGAAGGACCACAGTGTCATGGTTATGGAAGGTACTGGGGTCTTCTAAGAGTAATTCGTGAACCCAATGAACATTGAAGGGTAAGGCAGAATTCATCATAAATAAAGGCAGTAAGCACTCATTCATCCACCAACCGCTTGCATGGACCCAAGCATGAGTGCGCTGTCGATCACCTGAGATACACTAGTGAGCAAAACGCTGTCCCGAAGAGTTCCAAACAGGGGAAGAGATAGATAATTAAAAAGTGCACTGAAATTCCAGTTTTTGGTGAGCAGGAAGGAAAGCTATCTGCTGAGATGTGATGTTGTGTTGAAAAAGAGGGACCGCACTTCTGATTCAGAGGGTAGTCTAGGTGGTCCTCCTTGAGGAGGCAGCATTACGACCATGGAAGGGTGAGAAGAGGCCAGACACGCAAAGGAGATTGGGAAAGAAAGGGATGAGCCAGGAGTGAGAGCCAAAGAGTTCCCACATGTAACAACATCCCCCGCTTCAAGAAGGAGACCTCACATTTACAAAGCTGCTGCTGCGAGAGGTTGAGAAACCTCCCAGGACATTTGAATTATAATACATTCTTCTTATATCAAGATAGCATGACAGGAAAACAGAAAGGAAAGGGATTAAGCAACTGAGCTTGAAAGATGCCTTCCACTGCCTGCAGAAGCCCCAGCCAGTCTGCTTAACCCTTCATGTTCTGCAGCGTCGTGGGTGAAGGCAAACCCTTGGGCTTCCTGTGCTTTGAGGCATTCACCGTCAAAGCTCCGAAGATGACAGGAAGCAGCGTTTGTGTCCTGAGAGACAGAGAGAACAGATGTGAGCATGAGGGTCCCTTCCAGATCCCATAGCTGTGCTCTCACATGCCCTAAACACGGTAGCCACAAGTTCGTGTGTAGAGACTGGAAAGTTGATGGCAAGACTTTTGTCTTGGAGTACGCAAATCCTAACATCTTGCCAACAGTAGCTGCTGAACCGAACCATAATGACCAAGGCTTGAGTGGCTTGCTGGCAAGCGTGTGGGCTTAGAGAGTGAAACGGAACATCACCGTGATGGATGTGATGGATGCCGTGGAGCATTTTGACTTTAGAAATGACAAAAGCAGCATGACCACCATTGTCCTCTGAGGACAATGACTATTTTTATCTCAGCCATTGGATCTGTTCTTTTTTAGCTCAGGGCTTACCCTCTACCCTACCAGCTTAGACATCCTCCAATCTGTTTGTTCCCCCTGCAGGTGAGTCCCTGTTCTCCTTATTCACCTCCAAGTCTCGTTGGATTTCAAAGTCAAGTTTACGATGATGGATAAAAATGAAGTAACAGAAAAGAAAATGGTGGAAGCCAAGGCCAAAGAGACAGCAGCATCCAATAAGGAAGGAGGGCCCCAGACTTTACCAATTTTTAGGGTTTTTTTTTTCTTGCAACATGATCTCATGGAACTCAGGCTAACCTTGAACTCCCTGTGTGTGTGTGGGATAACCTTGAACTTCTGACCCCTTACCCCAACCCCCAAATGCTAGGATTACAAACCCAGACTACCACACTTGGTTTATGCAGTGCGGGGAGCAAACCCACGGTTTCCTGGATCTTATCTACTGAACTACATTGGCAGCCCACGCCACTTTCAAACTTTATCTTAAAGCTTGGTGTTTTCCAAACAATTGCCAGACCCGCCACAATCTCAGCATCTCTGCCACATCTTCATTCCTTCAGGACTATCACTTCCTTATTTTATCAACACATAATTAATTTTTACTAAATATATATTAATGGAAACAACATTAGTACCATCATATCTGTGGAGGGGAAAACAGCATTGGATTAAAAGCAGATAATCATAAAAAATAACCCATGCGTAATAAAATGCAAAATGTCTTACAGGTCTCCAAACCTTTTCTTGAGTGGCTTAAATGTGCTCTTAGTTAGGTTTATTTTTGCTGTGATGAAACACCATGACCAAAAAGCAAGTTGTGTGTGTGTGTGGGGGGGGGTATTTGGCTTACACTTCCATATGGCTGCTCCTCACTGAAAGAAGTCAGGACAGGAACTCAAACAGGGCAGGAGCCTGGAGGCAGGAGCTGATGCAGAGGCCATGGAAGGGTGCTTCTTACTGGCTTCCTCCCCATAGCTTGCTCAGCTTGTCTCCTTCTATTACCCAGGACCACCAGCCCAGGGATGGCATCACCTCCAATGGGCTGGACCCTTGCCCATCACTGATTATGCTGATGTCTTACAGCTGGATCTTATGAAAGCATCTTCTCCATTGAGGTTCCTCCTTTCACATAACAAGTTTGCTAACCAGCAGTCATGCTATCCTTGAAGATGCAGAATGGTTGGCAGTGGAAGTTGAATTGAAAGATTTGAAATCTCACAGCAGAGATGAGACTGTGTTTAAGACATCTGTGTTGGAAACACTTCCATTTTTATCTCAGAAAAAAAGCCTACCATGGATCCTAGCGGTCAAAAAGAAGTGGCGGGGGAGGGGGACATTCTTAGACAAAAGCTTATACTCCAAGGGGCTTTCTATTGGAGAGTTACTCGAAGCCAAATTTGACAGCTCTGGAGAGGAGCGAACTACTGTGCAGAAACTCAGGGGCTGGTTAAGAACAACACGCTTACTGAATTTCCAAGTTTGGTGCTCTTTCCTTCAGCTGGAGGAGGACTGCTTAGCTACTTGGCAGTTGGTGAAGAAAGAGATTTGGATGAATCTCCTGAAAATAAGGAACTGGCTCATAACTCCTGACTGGGGGAAGCCACGACACAAGCCTAACAGAATCCTTTGTTCTTTTTATGAATTCATAGCTGACAGCTCAGAAGAGGGAGAGGTAAACTCAAGCATGCATCTCCCGGAGTGGTTTAGTCTTTCATTTTGCCATTCTATAAATATTCCTGAAGCACCTGAAAAACAGGTGGTGCTGTGTCAAGCTACGACTCTGAATAGCTAGCAGTCCCCAAGAAGGAAAGAGGATGCCAGAGCCTACAGTTCCCACCTGTAGGAACCCTCCAACCCCCTCTGCTTATGTGGGGACCCTGCGGCCAGTCTTTAGAGACTTAACTGAGTGACAGGGCACTGCACACTTGTAATAGATATATGTATGGGACCATTGGGACAGAGGGGGATATATCTTGCTTTCTAAAAGCTGGGGAAAATAATTTTAAATACTGTGAAAACTAAGGAAAATAAATATGTCTGTGGAAAGGATACAATCTGAAGGCCCCAGTGGGTGACCCCTAGATGTCAGAGAGTATAAGATTTTCTGGGGCTAATTATCAGGTAACACAATGTCGTCATAAAATTGTGCTATAGAGCATGTTCTGGTTGAGTTTTGTCAGCTTGACAGAAACCTAGAAATATCTGGGAAGAGGGAATCTTAATTGAGAAGATACCTCAATAACACAAGTCCACGGGACATTTTATTAATTAATGATTGATATGAGAAGGCCCAGTTCCCTGTAGGCAGTGCCACCCCAGGCTCGTAATCCTGGATGGTATGAAAAGTCAAGCTTAGCAAGTCATGTAGATCAAGCCAGTAAGCCCCACTCCTCCATGGGTTCTGCTTTGTTCTGGCCTCCAGGCTCCTGCCTTGGATTTTTGCCCTGACTTCTTGAAGTTGTGGAGTGGGGACCTGAGAGTTCTAAGATGAAATAAACAATTTCTTCCCCAGGTTGCTTCGGTCACAGTGTTTTATGACAGCAGTTGAAAGCCTACTAAGAGCATGATTAAAAGAATTGTCTGACAAGACAAAGTACAAACGGAACTCAAAAGCAGAGAGGTCACAGCCTCACGGAGGGAGGAAGTGGATCTCAAAAGTTATTCTCTAGGAATTAGTAAAATATCACAATTTAAAATTTTAAATAAGGAAAACCAAGCAACTATTAAATGAACATTTACAAGTTAATACAGAAGCTATTTCTGACCACACATTAAGAAACCCAAAGACCTCAGTAAGGAAAGGACAGAGGTCACAGTAGGCTGTTCTGTTCAGAGAACCCACTGATGAAGCCAGCACTAAGCACAAGCGGCTTTCAGGCAGCATTTCCAAGATGCACAACTCTAGCCCTTACCCAGGTATTTGTAACAGGAATTTCTTAGATTGAGGACCGTACAGACAAATTTCAAGATCTCTCTTCAGTTCATTCTTCACTGAGCCCTTCCTCAAGACCTCAATTTCTACTGTAAGTTTCCGAAACATTGACAGATGCAACAAATACAGTTCCTTTGCTTTGCCTGTGTCCCCCCCCCCCATTTCAAGTGACCCAGGATTCCAGGTCACTCTGAGAGTATGTGCAGCAGGGTCCCACCCAGGCCCGCTGTGCCCTCAGCCAAGTGCAACCTTACCCAGGAGGGAAACTTCCCTCTGTTCTCTTCAGAGCAGACACATTTTTATCATTTACACAAAGGTGCTCTGCACAGAAAAGCCTACAGAGCTCATAGGAATGGATTCATTGCCAAACCACTCCTCCCCAAACACCGATCAAAATTTCTATAACCTTTATGTCAGCAGAGGCTGGATGGAAAAAGCCAACGGTTACGTCAAATCTGTGGAACGGAGGATGGGATTCATATGCAACGAAGTTATAAAATCAAGGAAGCTCACCTACATTTTTTGCGACTGACAACTCAAACATCCTATCAGACATGTCTATGAGAATGCCTTAGCAACCAGCTTTTTCAGAAATATTATTTCATAGCAAAGGAACCCAGCAAGCTGCCTCTACGATTTCTGTTATTGTTGCCACAGGACCGATTTAACTGGGCTTCAAATCTGCTCCTCCTGCTACCTCTGACCGTTCCCTGAATCCCTCCTGGGGGATTTGCTTATCTAAACACTAATCAACTAGCATAAGCAACAAATCTTGACTTAAACTGCCTCTTTCCGGGAGAAGACACCCAAAGAATGTAGCGTTCATTGAATGCTTGAGATATATTTCAAAACCAAGGAATCCTTCAACGTGTTCTTCACTTTCTTGGTACCTTCTCTTTTGAATTGTGGCAATGTTTTTCTTTTTTTTTAAAAGATTTTATTTATTTATTATGTATACAGTATTCTCAGTATTCTGTCAGGTTGTATGTCTGCACAGCAGAAGAGGGCACCAGATCGCATTACAGATGGTTGTGAGCCACCATGTGGTTGCTGGGAATCGAACTCAGGACCTTTGGAAGAGCAGGCAGTGCTCTTAACCACTGAGCCATCTCTCCAGCCCCTGTGGCAATGTTTTTCTTTCACGATTCTAGTAAAAACAATTTGCACCTGCCTTCTATTTCTGTGAAATGAGAAGAGATGGTAATTAGCAGGTTTTTTCTTTTGGACAACAACTCAGTTCCCAAATCATGGCATGGAAACATAAGATTAGTTACAAACATTTGGCCTTATCTTATGCTTGTTTCTTGCTAACTCATACTTAGCCTGTTTCTCTCCACATTTTGTCTCAGGGCTTTTTAACCTTTTTTTTTCTTTCTACATATCTTACCTTCACTGCTTCTGGCTGCCTGGCTTCTTGTCCCAAGCGTGTCCCTCTCTTTCTCCCTTGTTGTCTTCCCCTCCTTCCCTCTCCTCTCTTCTTTCCTCCCATTTATTCTGTCTGCCTGCCAGCCCCTTCTATCTCTCTCCTGCCTATGTATTGACCATTCAGCTTTCTATGAGACTAATCAGGTGCCTTAGGCAGGCAAGGCGAAGCAAATGCAACACATCTTTATATAATTAAATGCACATCCTTACATCGTTAAACAAACACAGCATAAACAAATGTAACTCTCCTTTACATAGTTAAGGTAATATTCCACAGCATA